>JAZHEH010002563.1:0-279607 GCA_036589455.1 Ateles fusciceps
GTTTCTACACCAGGAACTGTTTAAGACTTACATTGTTTCAAAGGTTAATGTGTATAACATTTTTGTTAATGACAAAAAATTACATAACACATTGTAGTTTACCATAGTTTCAAATATTTTGCCATGAAATTGGTATCACCTTAAGAGTTACAAGCTTACAAAATTAATAGATCTGTAAAGCTGCTAATGTGAGGCTGTCATAAAGTTTCAGTGGTCTTTATTTGGTATGAAATATAAACAGTATTTTTAAATGGTGTGTTTTAGACCCATAAGTACTGAAAACATTTCACAGATATGACAGCAAACTTGTAAAACTTTTATTTTACATGTTTTATGTCTAAGCAGAGTATTGTTTAATGTTTATACTATGATCATAGATTATATTTCTAGAAATATAAAAGTAGATATTTTAAAATTTAAATTAACATCCTTGAAAAGCAATTATGGCCTAAACACACAATGAATTAAAGAGACTTAATTACTTCTGTGTATATGTACGCATAAGTAAGACTTACAGCATTTTCTTTCATCTCCTTAAGTCTGAACTGATGAAAGAAGAAAAATAAGGCCTAAAGTCCTCGAATATAGACCACAGTATTGTATTACATCTACTGATATGTGGTATACGTGAGGGCAAGTGAGGTGCTAAGGCCTAAATATCTGCCTTTGAGTAGACAAATTCTTCCAAATACAGTAGTGTAACACAATTGCAAACCCATGTACTTTGTGGTGATTTTATCCTTTGCGATAAATATGTAAGACAAACTGAAAATGTGCTTGCTATGTACCACCTGTAGCCAAGAGAAGAGAGAGAGAAAAAATATACTATATTATAGACCAATGGAATAGACAGAGGCCTCCGACGCAACACAACACATCTACAACCACCCGATCTTGACAAACCTGACAAAAACAAACAACGTGGAAGCGAATCCCTGTTTAATAAATGCTGTTGGGAAAACTGCAAAAAAAAAAAAAAAAAAGAAAAAAATAGCTATTCTGATCAATTTCGTCTCTGATAAATGTATAGTGATATCTTGTTTTAATTTGAATTACCTAATGTCTACTGATGGTGAACACTTTTACATGTCCTTATTTACCATCTCTATATCCTCTTTGCTGAAATATCTTTTCAATATTTTGCCCATTTTCTAATGAGATTGTTTTTGTTTACTGTTGAGCTTTTAAAGTTCTCAATATAGTTGACAAATATTTTCTAAGTTGGTAGCTTGTCTTTTCATCTCAACAGAATCACCAAGCAAAAGTTTTAAATGTTGTTGATGTCAAATTTACCAGTTTTTTCTTTATGGATCATGATTTTGGTGTCAAATCTAGAAGGCTTGGTCTAACCTTTCTTTTCCAAATACGTTTTATCTCTAAAAGTATTTATACTTTTACATTTTATATTTAGGTTCATGATCCATTTTTAGTTAATTGGATCTATTTTTTTATTCACTTTGAGACTTAAGTCTAAATATTGTTGGGGGGGGGTACTTATGGATGTCTTAATTACTTCAGCACCATTTACTGAAATGCCTACCTTACCTCCTTTGAATTGCTTTTGCACCTTTGTTACAAACCATTTGGCCATACTGGAGGTGTACCCAAAATAATTAAAATTAGAAACTTGAACATATATTTGTATACCTGTATTCACACCAGTATTATTCATGATAGTAAAGAGGTAACGGCAACCCAAATGTCCATCAACAGATAAAAAGGAAACAGAAAATATTTTGTGTGTGTATGTATCTATATTTATTCCTACATAAATATAAATATGTTTATATGATAATATATATGATCTGGATATAAATATCTATATGCAGTATGGCTATAAATATCTTCATATGATATTTATATGACAAATGTATATATTTATAATTATATAGATATATTCACAATGTAGATATGAATATATGCACACAATGGAATATTATTTTCTTTTAAAAATAATTTTGATACATGCCATACTATCCATGAACCTTAACAACATTATGCTAAGTGAAATAGCCAGTCACAAAAAGGATACCTTATGATTCCACTCATACGAGGTACCTAGAGTAGACAAATTCATGGAAACAAAGGGGCTAGAGAAGAGGAGATGAGAAGTTATTGTTTAATGGCTAGGGAATTTCAGTTTGGAAAGACAAAAATATCCTACAGATGAATGGTGGTGATTGTTGCACAGCAGTGTGAATGTACTTAATGCCACAAGAACTGTACAATTAAAATGGTTAAAATGATAAATTTTATGTATATTTTACTACAATATAAAAATATGCACCTACATAAAACATCATTTGGATATATATGTGGGTCTATTTCTGAGTACTCTGTTCTGTTCCATAGGTCTTTATTCATCCCTCTGCTAATATCCTATACTCTTTATTGTTATAGCTAATGCCTTGAAATCAGGTAGACTAATTCCTCACATTTTACTCTCCTCTTACTAATTGTTTTAAAGATATTCCACTGTCTTTGCATTTCTTATAAATTTTAGAATAATCTTTTTATGTCAAAAGAACCTTGGTGGGATTTTCATAGGAATTGTGATCAATCTGTGTATTACTTTGAGGAGAATTGACATCTTTACTATGCTTACTCCTCTAGTTGATGAACATGGTATATATTGTAAGTCTTTGATGTCTTTATTATTATTTATTTATTATTTTTTTATTATACTTTAAGTTCTGGGGTACATGTGCAGATCATGCAGGATTGTTAGCATAGGTATACACATGCCATGGTGGTTTACTGCATCCACCCTCCATTATCTACATTAGGTATTTCTCCTAATGTTATCCCTCCCCCAACCCCCCTAACCCCTGCTATCCCTCCTCTAGCTCTCCCACTTTCCTCAACAGGCCCCAGTGTGTGATGTCTCCCTCCCTATGTCCATGTACTCTCATTGCTCAACAACCACTTATGAGTGAGACATGCGGTGTTTGGTTTTCTGGTCTTGTGTCAGTTTGCTGAGAATGATGATTTCCAGCTTCATCCCTGTCCCTGCAAAGGATGTGAACTCATCGTTGCTTTTAGCATGCAAATTCTGAACATTTGTTTAATTTATATCTACATATTTTATTTTTGCAGTGATTTTAAAGTTTTTAATTGTGGTCTCCATTATTAGTGTGTAGAATTACAATTGATTTGTATGCTTATCTTGTATCCTGTGACCTTGGTGCATAATAATGTAATATCAAAATAAGGGAATCATATATGCAAGTAAGGACAAGTTCATTTTCTTCTTTCTTTTCTGTATGTACTTCATTTCATTTTCTTGCTTTATTGAACTGACTGGAATTTCTAGGATTATACTGCATAGTCCTAGTGAAAGTGGACATCCTAGCCTTACTCCTGATCATACAGTGAAAGCATTCAGACTTTCAACATTAAGTATAGCATTAGCTATAGGTTTTTTACAGTCATTCTGTGACAAGTTGAAGTTTTATTCTAGGGTATTTTTATATGATTTTTTCAAATCATAAATGTTGAAGTTTATTAAAATGTGTATTTATTTGTCAAGTGACAATATCGTGATTTTTCTTATGTAGTATAGCCTGAAATATGGTGGATTTACATTGATTAATTGTTGAATATTGAACCAGCCTTCCATCTCTGGAGTGAACTACATTTGGCCTATGCCGTTTTACAACTGGCTTTGCATACTTCGAGGTTCCCACGCATGGATTCAACCCAACAACAGACAACAAATATTCAGAAATTAAAAACAGTAGAAAATTACAATACAATAGTAAATAATATGAATAAAAACAATGCAGTATAACAACTATTTGCAGGAACATCACATACTGGGGGCAGTTGTGGGGGTAGGGAGAGACAGTGGGGGGGTGGGGAGGGAGGGAGGGTCGGGAAGGATAACATAGGGAGAGATGCCAGATATGGTATGCACCTAAAGTAAAATAAATAAATTTTAAAAAAAGTAAAATAATAAAAAGAAACTATTTACATAGAATTTACATTGTATTTTGTATGAAAATTAATCTAGAAATGATTTAAAGTATACAGGAAGATATGCATAGGTTATATGTAAATGCTACACAATACTTATATAAGGAATTGAGCATCTTCAGATTTTTGTAAGCTTGGGGGAGGTCATGAAAGCAGTCTCCTGTGGATACTGAGGAATGACTATAATTCCATTTATCTACTGCTGAATTCTGTTTGCTAATAATTTTTTAAAATTTTTTATATTATATTCATGAACGATATTGATTTGGTCTATAAACTTGTTGATTATTCTTTTTTTGTATATTCTTTCTCTGGTTTTGGTTCAGAGTAATACTCATTCTAAAATGAATTGGGAAGTATTTTCTATTTTTGGAGAGAATATGAAATTGTCATTAATTCTTCACTTAGGTGGTAGAATTTCCAATGAAACCATCTGGGCCTGGAGACTTCTTTTGGGGGAAAAGTTTTAACTAATTAAAAATTAACTTCCTTAATAGGTATAAGGTTATTCATGTTATCTTTTTCATGTTTGGCGAGTTGTGTTAGTTTGCATTTTTAAAGAATTGGTATATTTTGTTTGCCAATGTTGTCAAATTTATGTGTATAAAGTTGTTCATAATCTTTCCTTACTGTCTTTAGATGTCTACAGGGCCTGTAATGATATCTTTTCTTAGATTCCTGATATTGATAATTTTCTTCTTCTTTTTCTTTGTCATTCTCAGTAAATGTTTGTCAATTTTATGTATTTTTCAAAGAACCAACTTTTAGTTTTGTTGGTTTTCTCTAATTATGTGCTTTCAATTTCATCAATTTCTGCTTTTATCTTTAATATTTTCTTTGTTCTGCTTGTTTTGGGCTTATTCATTTTATAAGAAGATTCTTGAGGTGGAAGTTTATATTATTGATTTAATATTTTAGTCTGTCCTTATGTATGCATTTAGTGTTATAAATTTCCCTGTCATCACTGTCTTAGCTGCATCTAACAAATCTTGATATGTTGTATTTTCATTTTCTTTCATTTCATTATATTTATGTTTGCCCTTGAGACATTGTTTTTGACTCATGAATTATTGAGAAATGTTTTATTTAGTTTCAAGTGTTTACATATTTTTGTTATCTATATGTTATTGATTAAAGTTGATTGCATATATGACCAAGTGTTCAGTTTAGTTTTGTCGGACTCAGGAATATTATTCTGTGTTTTTGTGGATGTATATAGAAGATATAATAAGTGTAGTTTAACAACATTTTGATTTTAGTGTAATGAATTGCTCCTAATTTGACATTGTCCTCTGCTGGGTGGTTTTTACTGGTATATGCTAAAGCTATTGAATTTTGTATTTTTCTGTTGCTCTTCCTAATATTACCTATGTAATCATGTTTATTATTTTCATAAGAGACTGTGGATAGATAGTACTGTCTTTTTAATGAATTGTTATTTTAAATAAAGCTCTATTTTACATGATCAACAGCAGTCAATTGCAGAGTGTCACTTCTGAAAATCCTAGTCTCTCATCATGAATGTAAAAGGAGTTTGCTATCAGCTTATTGACAGTTGTTTAAGCTTCTTTAAATACTAATATCTTGAAAATTTGGCCTAAAATGTTATAGATTTAATCATTGGAAACACTTGTCAGTGACTTGAGAAGAGTTACTGAATAACTTACATTCTGTAAGTTTATTAGGTAGATTTTAAAAATGAAGTGAATTGCAGTAGGGTCATCAAACTGCTTTGTTAATTATTCTCATGAAATGATAACATAATTGCTTTTATATTTAGTTTCTTAGGTTTCAAAACTGTCTTATGTCATTTATTGTAATGCTCATGAAAAACCTGTGCTGTAGAATTAATAAAAATATCAGTAGCACAAGTTTGTTATGAGAGTATGCACAAAGGGCCAAAGAACACTTTCTTCCAGGTAAATAAGCATTAATCATATGTTACTACTAATAATACTATTACTATTATATTTATTAGCAGTACTAAGAAAATATTTTATCATTATCTTCTAAAAGTTAGAAAATCCTGGGACATATGCACTACAATTTATGTTGTAATATCTCTCACAAGTCAAAGAAAGTCATTTTTTCAAATTTATAGGTAGATTTTATTCTTGGTAAAATTAATTTCTAAATATAAACAATGAAAAGGATGTAATGAGATACAGTATAATAAAACATTTTGTGTTTTTCTACAAATCCTATACAACACATCCTGTTTTTATTCATAAGTACTAGGTGAATGTAATTCAGCATTTATCATTTGAAACAATATATACATACACTCATGTTTAATTGTAATTTTCAAGATTTGGTGATTAGGCAATTTGTTTATTTTTAAAATAAAAATTGGAGCATACTGTGCCTGTTATTTTAGAAATCTGGTTTTCTTGAGAAATCCATGGACACTCACACTCATGCCATGATGTGTGTGCATGTGAGTTTCAGTGTAGGTATACCTGTTTATCTCTATTATCTAGATATTTAAACTCTTGAACTCACAGAAATATTTTTATTGGAAATATCAATTGACAGAATTTTACTTTGATTTTCTACCCATTATTAATCCATTTCACTGAACATGTCAACACTATTTTAGCCAATATCATAGCTTTGACTACTATATTATGTATGTTTGTGTGTGGGGGGGGGGGTGTGTGTGTGTGTGTGTGCATGCTTATCTTTTTTTGAGGTTAATCTAGGAAAATGTCATTGGGTTAGCACTCCAGATAAGATATCAATCAAGAGTTATGAATGGTAAAAATTGTTTTAAAGCAACTGGAGCTACCACTGGATAGATCTGGAAACAAAAAACCACTTGGACCCAGAAAAACTAGAAACCACTAGGCACTAAAATAGTGGGTATAAACTTTTTCTAATAAGGACTTTTCACAATATAACAGTTCGTTGTTTGGTAAGTAATGAAGATTACTGTCATTTATGCATTTGCTTGATAGGTGTGGATTTGAGCATTAAGATTTTGATTTATGTGTCCTTATCGTTTTTTGGTGTTGTTGTTTGCAGAGTATTTCCAAAGAAGAGCTTTATTCACATTCCATTAAAATTCTGGGATATAAAATTAGTAATGTTTATTATAGTGCATTGCAAGGATTAAATAAAATTATCCACAAATGTACACTAAGTACCAGCATTACTGGTTAGTGAGCACTAAGAAATGTTAATAAATATCATTAAAATTGTTACTGTTATTAATTGAACAATTATTTGAATCTCTGCAGAGAAGAAAGCATTAGTGATTGTAGATATTTTAATGACTTTTAAAAAAAGTCATATAGAAAAACAATGCCCTAATTTCACTTATATTTTTGAAAAAGAAAGTATTTTCCTCATTAATTTTTTAAACGATAACCATATTGTTGTCTCATTTTACTTACTCAAATTAGGAACATTTATTTCAAAATATTTAATAGATTTTTGTTTTCTTTTGTTTTGGTTTGTTGGAGACAGGATCTCATTCTCTACCCCAGGCTGGAGTGCAATGGTACAAACATGGCTCACTGCAGCCTGAACCTCCAGGACTTAAACAGTCTTCTCAACTCAGCCTCCTGAGTAGCTGGGACCACAAGCATATGCCACCACACTTGGCAAATTCCTACTTTTTTTTTTTTTTTGTCGAGACTAAGGTCTCCGCTGTTGCCTAGGCTGGGGCTCGAACTCCTGGGCTCAAGTGATCTTCCCATCTTGGCTGCTTAAACCAAAATAAATGGGCTGAAATATTTTAAAACATAATACATATTCAAACAAATATAAATCAACCTATAATAAAATAATCTGTCATGTTTCTTGATCATATGTTTCTACATATCATTATCAATGTTTTATTACAGTGTGTGTGAGTAGGTTTTTTACTAATGCAACTGCTATTACTATTATTATCACCATTCAGCAGGTGGGAAATGCTGGTAGTTGTTGAGGCTAAATGTCTTGTCCATATTCCACAGTATATAAAATGTTATAATATATTTTACATTAATTAAAAATGTTTTCAAGTAATCTAATAGAATTAGGCAGGGGTTTACAATGATTAGTAAAGGTCTCATGCTATGTTTTAGCAAAGAGACTGGTGCTACTTTGCACCTGTCCTAGAGATCCGAGGAACTTTGAAATTAAGAGGGATGACTTCAGATATCTGGTGGAACAAATTTCTAAGAAGCAAAGCATTCAAGACATGACCTGGATTATTCTGAAAGCATTCAGTTCTATGCATTCACATAAAGATGGTTTGAAATTGGAACTTATGATTAAAAGGGAAGCAGAGCATAACAGTTTGGAAAATTTGTGGCCTGATGATGCAATAGAAAAGAAAACCACATTTCCTGGGGAGAAATTCAAGTCAGCCACAGGAATTTGCCAAGATAATGAGAAGCCAAATGTTAATCACCAAGACAATGGGGAAAATGTCTCTGGGGCATGTCACAGGTCTTGGGAGCAGTCCCTCCATAACAGGCCCAGAGGCATAGGAGTAATAATGGTTTTGTGGGCTGGGCTCAGGTTCCTGGCTGCTCTGTGCGGTCGCAGGACATGGTGCCCTGTGTCTCAATGGCTTTAGCACCAGTTTTGGCTAAAAAAGGCCAATTTATATCTTCAGACATCACTCCCAAGGGAGCAAGCCCCAAGGCTTGGTGGCTTTTACATGATGTTGGTCCTGCAGGTGCACAGAAGTCAAGAATTGAGGTTTAGGAAACTCTGTCTAGATTTCAGAGGATGTAGAGAAATGCCTAGTTATCCAGGCAGAATTCTTCTGTAGGGGCACAGTCCTCATGGAAAACCTCTACTAGGGTAGTGCAAAGGAGAAATGGGGGATTGGATCTCCCACACAGGGTCCCCACTGGGGCACTGCCTAGTCAAGCTGTGAGAAAAGAGCCACCATCCTTCAGATCCCAAAATGGTAGATACACTGACAGCTTGTATCATGGTCCTGGAAAAGCCACAAGCACTCAATACCAGCCCTTGAAGGAGATATGCAAGGCCCTGGAATCCCACCTCCTGCATCAGCATGCCCTGGATGTCAGACATGAGAGAGAAGGAGATCATTTCAAAGCTTTAAGATTTAATGACTGCCTCCCTGGATCTGAGACTTGCATGGAGCCTGTAGCCCCATTATTTTGGCCAATTTCTCCTAATGCCTATACCCCCACTGTATCTTTGAAGTAAATAACTTGCTTTTGATTTTACAGGCTCCTGGGAAGAAGGGCCTTGCCTTGTTTTAGATGACACTTTGGACATGGACTTTTGGATTGATGACGGACTAAGTTAAGACTTTAGGGATTGTTGAAAGCGCATGAATAGTTCTGAAATGTGAAAAGACGTGAGATTTTGGAGGGGCCAGAGGTGAAATAATATGGTTAGGTTTTTGTACCCACCCAAATCTCATGTCGAATTGTAATCCCCATGTGTCAAGGAAGCAAGGTGACTGGATCATGAGGGTAGTTTTCCCCATTCTGTTCTCATGATAGTGAGTGAGTTCTCATGAGATTATGTTTTTATAAGTGTTTGACAGCTCCTCCTCGACATGCACACACTCACTACTGCCATGTTGTGAAGAAGGTGAGCTGCTTTTTTCACCTTCCATCATGATTGTAGGAGACTTTGTGTAAGGGCTCCAATCCC
Organism: Ateles fusciceps; assembly: GCA_036589455.1. NCBI lineage: Eukaryota > Metazoa > Chordata > Mammalia > Primates > Atelidae > Ateles > Ateles fusciceps. The sequence goes on from JAZHEH010002563.1 coordinate 9,607, forward strand.
ACATTTTCTCTCCACATTGCCCTGGTAAAGATTCTCCATGAGGACTCTACCCTTCAGCAGACTTCTGCCTGGACATTCAGGCATCCATATCTCCTCTGAAGTCTACGCAGAGGCATTCAAAGCTCACTCCTTGTCTTCTGTGCACTTGCAGGCCCAACATTGCATAGAAGCTGCCAAGGATTAGGGCTTGCAACCTCTGAAGCAATGGCATAAGTTCTACCTTGACCAATACTAGCCACAGCTGGAGCTGAAGCAGCTGGGACACAGTGCACCATATTCCAAGGCTGCACGGAGAAGCAAAGCCCAAACCCAGGGTGCCCTGCATCCCAGACACTCCAGCTCCAGCTGTGGCTAAAAACAATTTTTTGCCCCCTACACCTCCAGGCCTGTGATGGGAGAGTCTGCTATGAAGGCCTTTGAAATGCCCTGGAGACATTTTCTTCATCTTGACTGTTAAAATTTGGCTTCTCTTATAAAAATTTCTGCAACCTGGAATTTCTTCCTTGCAAATGGCTTTTTTTTTTCTACCACATGTTCAGGCCACAAATTTTCCAAACTTTTATGTTCTGCTTCCTATTTAAATATAAGTTCTAATTTCAGGCCATTTCTTTTTTATGCAAATGAGCATAAACTTTTAGAAGCAACTAGGTTAAATCTTGAATGCTTTGTTGCTTAGAAATTTATTCTGCCAGATACACTAAATCCTCTCTTACCAGTTCGGAGTTCCTTAGATCCTAGAGCAGGGGTGCAATGCCACCAGTCTCTTTGCTAAAGCATAGCAAGAGTGATATTTACTCTAGTTCCCAAAAAGTTTCTCGTCTTCATCTGAGACCACCTCAACTTGGACATAACTGTCCATATCACTATCAGCATTTTGGTCACAACCATTCAACAAATCTCTAGGAGGTTCTAAAGTTTCCCTTATCTTCTTCTCTCCTTCTGATCCCTCAAAGCTGTTCTAACCTTTGCCCATTGTCCATTTCTAAGGTTGCTTCCACATTTTCAAGTATCTTTATAGCAATGCCCCACTTCTCTGGTACCAATTTACTGTATTAGTTTGTTCTCACACTGCTATAAAGAACTACTTGAAACTGGATGATTTATGAAGAAAAGAGGTTTAATAAACTCAGTTCTGCAGGCTGCACTTGAGGCATGGCTGGAGAGGCCTCAGAAAACATAAAATCATGGCAGACAGGTGAAGGGGAAGACAGCATATCTTCAAATGGACAGCAGGAGAGACAGAGAAAGAGTGAAGGGGGAAATGCTACACCATTTTAAACAACCAGATCTGCTAAGAACTCACTCACTATCATGAGAACAGCAAGGAAAAAATCTCCCCCATGATCTAATTACCTCCCACCAGGACTCTTCTCCACAAAGGGGGTTACGACTCAACATGAGTTTTGGGTGAGGACACAGAGCCAAACCATATCAGTTTCTCATTGTAGTTTTAATTTGTGTTTTCCAAATTCCTGATTATATTTATTTAACAGTTTTCCCCTATTTTTTGTTTGCTAAAATACCATTTTATACAAAATAAACGTCATCTGTTGTAAGTGTAAAGTTTGTTGATATTTGGTAACAGTATACACTTACACATACTTAGTCAAGATACAGAACAGTTCTCATTCTAAAAGTTTACCTTATGCTCTCTTGCACTCAATCTTCTATCCTACTCCTGAACCTAGGCAACCATTGAAATGTTTTCTGTCTGTCTAAGTATGTCTTTCATAGCATGTTATATAAATTACATCTTTTTGTTTTACCACTTTCACTTACCATAAGGCATTTGAGATTGATCAATGTTCTTACATGTATCAATTTTTTTTCCCTTTCTGTTTCTGAGTTACATTCAGTGGTAAAGCACCACAAATTGTTTATTCATTCACCAGTTTATGGACATTTGATTTGTTTCCACTTTGGTTCTATTATGAATAATATTGCTATGGAAGTTCATGTACGTGTTTTTGTAAGAACATATATTTTTTATTTATCTTGGGTAAATATATAGGATTTGAATTATTAAGTCACATGGTACACACATACTTAACATAATAACTATTGCCATACTGTTTTCAAAGCAGCTAAACGGTTTTGTCTTCACACTGGTAATGGATGAGGGCACTACATACTCACCAACACTAACCAATAGTTGGTAATGGTAATGTTGGTCTTTAATTTTATTCATTCTTTTGTTTATGTGATGCTATCACATTTTGGTTTTAATCTACATTTATCTGATGCTATTGATTTTGAACATCTTTTATAAGTTTATTTTCAACACATATATCTTCTTTTTGATTTTTCTTTGCAATGTTTTGCAGTTTCCAGTTTATAAGTTTTGCACATTTTAATTTGATTTATTTCTAAATATTTGTTATGCTATTGTGAACGGAACAATATTATGTTTTAATTGTTGGTTACAGCTATATAGACATGAAATTGATTTTTATTTAGTGAACTTGTATCCTGCAACTCTGCTATATTCATTTATTAGTTCTAGTAGTCTTCGAGTTATCTAAATACATGATTGTGTCATCTGTAAATAGTTCTACTTCTTTCTTCCAAACATGTATTATTTATTCTTCCTTTACTAACAACTCAGAAAATGTGTTCAAAGTGCAATGACAAATAACACCCTGAGAGCCAATGTTCTAGATTTGTTCTCAAATCTTACATGGAAAGAGCCTTTCACTATTTAATATGTTGTTGGTTGTAGGTTTTTCAGAGATGTCCATAATTAGACTGGGTAAGTTTCCTTCTTTTCCAAGAGTATATTTTTATCATATAAGGATGTGCAACTTTGCCAACTGCTTTTTCAGCATCTGTTGAAATGATCATATTCTTTTTCCTTTAATCTCTTAATATGGTACAATATATTGACTGATTTTAGAATGTTAAACCAATCTTGTGAGATACAGAAATATCACTCCTATATGTCTATTTCCCCTTCCTCCTTTCTGTGCTATTATAGTTATAAGAATTACATCTATATATGCTACATCCCCAGCAATGCATTGCTATAATTATTGTTTAATTTTAAGTCTATAAAATAAGCTTAGAAAGAGAGCAAGTATATACTTATAAAGTTTGTTATACTAACCTGCTTACTTACCATTTCTGGTTCTCTATTTGTTCCTTTGTATTTAAGTTACCATACGGTGTAATTGACTTATTCCAATAGAACTTTGCACTCACTCAACTTTTTGCTATTATTTTCAAATATCTTTCTTTTCTGTATGTTATATTCTCCAAAATACAATACACATTGCTTTATACAATAGTATTTTTTGTTTATTTTATTTATTTACTTATTTTTTTAAGACAAAGTCTTACTCTGTCACTCAGGCTGGACTACAGTGGTGTGATCTCAGCTTACTGCAACCTCTACCTCCCGGGTTCAAGTGATTCTCCTCCCTCAGCCTCCTGAGTAGCTGGAATTACAGGCACCTGTCACCATGCCAGGCTAATTTTTGTATTTTTAATAGAGATGGGATTTCACTATGTTGGCCAGGTTGGTCTTGAACTCCTAACCTCAAGTGATCTGCCTGCCTCAACTTCCAAAGTGCTGGGATTACAGGCATGAGCCACTGCACCCAGCCCTATACAATAGTTTGTAAGTCTGTTTAGAGAAAGAGTGCGTCAGTGAAAAGAGTCTAACTCTGTAAAATACTTGAAGAGATTTATTCTGAGCCAAATATGAGTGGCCATGGCCTGTGATAGCCCTCAGGAGGTCCTGAGAACATGTGCCCAAGGTGGTTGCTGTGCAACTTGGTTTTATGTCTTTTAGGGAGACATGAGATGTCAATCAAATACACTTAAGAAATACATTGGTTTGGTTCAGAAGGGCAAGAAAATTTGAAGTTGGGGGGCTTCCAAGCTATAGGTAAATATAAACATTTTCTGGTTGATGATTGAGTTTGTCTAAAGATCTGGGGTTAATGGAAAGTAAATATTCAGGTTAAGATAAGATTGTGAAGACCAAGTCTCATAGTGGCTGCGCTTAGAGACAATAGATGACAAATATATCCTATTCAGACCTTTAAAAGGTGCTAGACTCTCAGTTAATCTCTTCAGGATTGAGAGGGCCAGGAAGAAAAATGTCTAGCTTGTTAATAAAGATTCTTCACATATGCAAAATTTCCCCCCAGAAAGGACGGCTTTGGTAGGCCATTTCAGAATATGGAAAAAAACAAACAAACATGTTTTGGGGTAAAATCTTTTGATTTTCTTAAACACATATTGTTATGCCAGAGTCAGATTGGAAAGAAAGTCTCAGTATATAGCATTAAATAAAATGCATCTGATGAGAATTTATGGTTTGCAGAGCATGACTCCCAGACACCTTAGATAGAAATGTGGGCCAGATAAAACAAAATCAGAGCTATTTATACTGTCTTTCAGTGTTATAAAATTGACCTTATCATTGCTCTTAGTTTTTTCATGTGGATTTGAATTAGCACATAGTATCACTTTCTTTTCATTTTGAAAACTCACTTTATTAAGTGTCTTGTCAGCTTGGTTCACTGGTAACAAATTCAGTTTGTTTTAATTGGCAATGCCTTAATTTTGTCTTCATTTTTACTCCTGGGTATATGATTCTCGGTTAACAACTTTGTTGGTACTGTTGCTTTTCCTATCAGTGCTATAATAGGTAATCTTATTTCCTTCTGGCCTCCTTTGTTTCTGTTGAGAAGTCAGATTTGATTCTTAGTAGAGTTTCATTATGCATGACAAGTCATTTTTCTCTTTCTGTTTTCATGATTTTCTTTTTGTCATTGTATTTTAGCATTTTTGCTAATCTCTTTGCATTTATATTATTTAGAGTTAGTTGAATTTTAAGATGTTTAAATTTATACTTTTAATCAAATTTAGGAAATGTTCAACTATTTTCTTTGAATAATTTTTTCTGCTCTGTTCCCTGTATCCTCTTCTTGATGTCCTGTTAAACATGTGTTAGTATGGTGAATGGTGTCTTGTGCTTGTTTGAAGCCCTGTTGAATTTTCTTCATTATTTGGCTTGTTTTTCATATTAAAAAATCTCTCTTCAATATTGTAAATTTTTTGTCTGCCAGTTGAAATCTGCTGTTAACATTTTTTGGTGAAATTTATGTTTCAGTCTCCATCTTTTTCAATTCTAGAATGTTATTTGGCTCTTTTTAATAATTTCTCTTTTGCTATTGATATTCTCTATGGCATGAAAACTTCCTTTATATCATTAGTTATGGCTTTCCGTTTTTCCTTTGGACATATTTATAATGATTGCCTTGAGATATTATTTTAAAATCTGACATCTGGGATCTCCCAAACAGTTTCTGTTCCCTCATTTTATTCTAGGGTATATCCCAAACTTTCTGTTTCTTTGCATGTCTTGAAATTTTTTTTCTTGAAAATTAAAAAATTTAAGTAATATATTATATTAATTCTGGAGATTTACTACCTGTATCTTGTTTTTGTTCTTGTTTATTTGTTTAGTGACTTGCTTGAACTATTGTAATAAGTATTCTCCTTCCTTAATGTGAATATTCTGACGTTTCTTCTCAGAAGATTCAGACTTTTGAGTACACAGTCATACCATAACAGTAGATTTAGCAGAGATATATTTGTCAATTTCCCTGATTTCTCAATTAAGCTGTCTGTCTCATTGGTGTCACAGCAAATTGTTAGATTTTATTAATTGCCAGCTGTTTTTTCTGTAGTTTTTGTTTTTCTAAATTTTTTATTTTTAATTTTCATGGATACATGGTAGATGTATGTATTTATGGAGTACATGAGATATTTTGATATAGGCATGAAATGTATAATAATCACATTATGAAAAATAAGGTATCTATCCCCTGAAGCATATATCCTTTTTATTACAAAGAATTCAATTACACTGTTTTCGTTAATTAAAGTATATAATTGAATTATTTTGACTATAGTTATCACATTGTGCTATCAATATTAGGTATAATTTAGTTTTCTTATTTTCATACTCATTAACCACCCTACCACCCAAAAGAAATCTACAAAATTTAGTAGCCTCTGGTAACGAACCTTCTTATTCACTATCTTCACGTGTCCAATTATTTTGGTTTTTACATCTGACAATAAGTGAAAAGATGTGATGTTTGTTTTTCTGTGCCTAGTTTTTTTCAATTAACATAATGACCTCAAGTTTTGTCCATGTTGTTGCAAATGACAGAATCTCATTGTTTTATGGCTCTTTTGTGTACTTCATTATATCAATATAACATTTTCTTTATTCATTCATCTGTTGATAGACCTTGTTTTAGTCTGTTTTCATGCTGCTGAAAGAGATATACCAGAGACTGGGCAATTTACAAAAGAATGAGGTTTAATTGACTTACATTTCCACTTGGCTGGGGAAGCCTCATGATCATGATGGAAGACAAAGAGGAGCAAGTCACGTTTTACATGGATGGTGGCAGACAGAGAGAGAGCTAGTGCAGGGTAACACCTCTTTTTAAAACCATCAGATCTCGTGAGACTTATTTACTACCACTAGAACAGCATGGGAAAGACTTGCCCCCATTTTGGTTACCTCTCACCAGATCCCTCCCACAACATGTGGGAATTCAGCATGAGATCTGAGCGGGGACGTAGCCGAACCATATCATTCTGCCCCTGGACCCCCCATATCTCATGTCCTCACATTTTAAAACCAATTATGCCTTCTCAACAGTTCCCTAGAGTTTTAACTCATTTCAGCATTAACTCAAAAGTCCACAGTCCAAAGTCCCATCTGAGACAAGGCAAGTCCCTTCCTCTTATGAGCCTGTAAAATCAAAAACAAGTTAGTTACTTCCTAGATACAGTGCAGGTATAGGCATTGGGTAAATACAGCCATTCCAAATGGGAGAAATTGGTCAAAACAAAGGAGCTACAGGACCCATGCATGTCTGAAATCCAGTGGAGCAGTAAAATCTTAAAGCTCCAGAATGATTTCCTTCAACTCCACGTCTCATATCCAGGTCATGTTGATGAAAGAGGTATGTTCCCATGGTCTTGGGGAGCTCTGCCCCTGTAGTTTTGCAGGGTATAGCCTTCCTTCCTGCTTCTTTCACCAGCTGGCATTAAATGTCTGCAGCTTTTCCAGGTGCACAGTGCAAGCTGTCACTGGATCTATCATTGTGGGGTCTGGAGGATGGTGGCCTTCTTCTCACAGCTCCATTCGGCGGTTCCACAGTACAGACTCTGTGTGAGTGCTGCAACCCCACATTTCCCTTCTGCACTGTCCAGCAGAGTTCCTTGTGAGAACTTTGCCCCTTCAGCAAAATTCTGCCTAGACATTCAGGTGTTTCCGTATATCTTCTGAAATCTAGGCAGAGGTTCCCAAACTTTAATTCTTGACTTCTGTGCACTCACAGGCTCAACACCAAGCGAAAGCTGCCAAGGCTTGAGGCTTGCAACCTCTAAAGCTACAGCCTGAGCTCTATATTGGCTCCTGGTAGTCATGGCTGAAACAGCTGGGACTCAGGGCACCAAGTCCCTAGCTGCACATAGCATGGGAACTCACGGCCTAGCGGACAAAATCACTTTTTATTCCTAGGCCTCCAGGCCTGTGATGGGAGGGGCTTCCTTGAAGATCTCTGAAATGCCCTGGAGACATTTTCCCCATTGTCTTGGGGATTAACATTCAGCACCTCGTTACTTATGCAAATTTCTGCATCTAGCTTGGCTTGAATTTATCCTCAGAAAATGTGATTTTCTTTTTCTATCACATTGTCAGGCTGCAAATTGTCTGAACTTCTATTCTTTGCTTCCCTTATAAAACGTATTGCTTTTTACAGCACCCATAACGGCACACCCAAGTCACCTCTTGAATGTTTTGCTACTTAGAAATTTATTCTGCAACATACCCTAAATAATCTTTTTCAAGATTGAAGTTCCACAAATCTCTAGAGCAGTGGCAAAATGCCATCAGTCTCTTTGCTAAAACATAATACAAGTTACCTTTGCTCCAGTTCCCAAGAACTTCCTCATTTCTAACTGAGACCACCTCAGTCTGGACCTTATTGTTTACATCACTATCAGCATTTTTGTCAAACCAGTTAACAAGTCTCTAGGAAGTTCCAAACTTTCCCAAATTTTCCTGTCTTCTGAGTCCTCTAAACTGTTCCAACCTCTCCCTGTTACCCAGTTCCAAACTTGCTTCCAGAGTTTTGGGTATCTTTTAGCAATGCTCCACTCTACTGGTGTCAGTTTGCGGTATTAGTCTGTTTTCATGCAGCTGAAAAAGACATACCCAAGACTGAAAAGTTTACAGAAGAAAGAGGTTTCATTGACTTACAGTTCCATGTGGCTGAGGAAGCGTCACAGTCATGGTGGAAACATAGAGGAACAAGTCACATCTTACATAAATGGCAGCAGGCAAAGAGAGAGAACTTGATAGGGAACTCCTTTTATTAAAACCATCATGAGAATTGTTTTTTCTATTTCTGTGAAGAATGTCATTGGTATTTTGATATTGCATTGAATCTGTAGATTGCTTTGTAGCATCAACATTTTAACACCATTCTTCTGATCCATGAACATGGAATATTTGTCCATTTTTTGGGGGGGGGTGTCCTCTTCAATTTCTTTCATCAGTGATTTATAGTTTTCATTATGAAGAACTTTCATTTTTTAGGTTAATTCCTAGGTATATCATATTGTATGTGGCTATGGTTAAATATGATTACTTTCTTCTTTCTTTTCCAGATTCTTCACTGTTGGCCTATAGAAATGCTACTGACTTTTTGTTGATTTTGTATCTGGCAACTGTACTGAATTTAACAGTTGTAATAGTTTTTTGTAGAGTTTTTAGTTTTTTTCAAATACAAGATCATATTACTTGCTAAAAAGGATAACTTGACTTATTCACTTTCAATTTAAATACCCATTTATATCTTTCTCTTGTCTGATTTCTCTAGTCACCACTTCCAGTACTATGTGGAATAACAGTCATGAAAGTTGGCATGTTTGTCATGTTCCACGTCTTACAGGAAAGCCTTTCAATTTTCCCATTCAGTATACTACTAATAGGGAGCCTGTCATATATGGCTTTTATTATTTCAATATATGTTCCTTCTATATCCAGCTTTTATTGGGAAGGAATATTGAATTTTATTAAATGCTTTTTCAACATTAATTGGAATGATCATATGGTTTTTGTCTTTCATTCTCTTCATATAATCTAAGACATTGATTGATTTGCATATTTGGAGCCATTCAAATCCCTGAGATAAATCTCACTTGGTTGTGATGAATAATCTTTGTAATGTATTTTTAAAATTTGATTTGCTAGTATTTTGTTGAGGATTTTTGCATAAATATTTATTAAAGATACTGTCCCATAGTGTTCTCCTTTTTGGTCTGGCTTTTGTATCAGGATGATTCTGACTTCATAGAATAAGTTCAGAGGTTTTTTTTTCTCTATTTTTTGGACTAGATTAGGTAGGATTGATATCAGTTCTTCTTTAAAGGTTTGGTAGAATTCAGCAGTTAAGCCATTGGGTCCCAGCCTTTCATTTACTGGGAGATTTTTATGATGGCTTCAATCTCATTACTTGCTATTGGTCTATTCAGGTTTTGGATTTCTTCCTGTTTCAATCTTGGTAGGTTTTATGTGTCTAGGAATGTATCCATTTTCTCTAGATTTTCCAGTTTATTAGCACATAGTTGCTCATGGTAGCCACTAATTATCTTTTTGAATTTCTATAGTATCAGTTATGTCTGATTGTATTTACTTGGATCTTCTCTCTTTTTTCATAGTCTGGCTAAAAATTAGTTAATATTGTTTAAGTTTTCAAAAACCAACCCTTGGTTTCATTTATCTTTTGTACTTTTTTTTATTTCCATTATATTTATTTATGCTTTGATATTATTTCTTTTTTTTTCTTTTTTTTTTTTTACTGATAGTGGGTTTTGTTTGTTCTTACTTTTCTAATTTTTAAGGTGCATTGTCAGTTTTTTTGTTTAAAATTTTTTTGTCATTTTTTCGCATAGGCTCTTATATCTATAAAATTTCCTTTTACTACTGTGTTTATTGGATACCATAAGATTTGATATGTTGTGTCTCTGTATAAATATTTCAAATTTTCTTAATCTCTTCATTGACTCACTGGTCATTCAGAAGAATATTATTTAATGTCTATGTATTCATGTAGCTTCAAAAATTTCTCCTTTCATTAATTTTTAGTTTTATTTCATTGTGTTCAGAGATGATGGATATTATTTTAATTATTAAAGATTTGTTTTGTGACATAACATATGATCTGTCCTTGAGAATGATCATTGTGTTGAGGAAATGAATGTGCATTCTGCAATCATTTGGGTGAAATGTTCTGTGAATATCTACCAGGCCCATTTGTTCTATAGTGCAGATAAGGTCTGTTGTTTCTTTGTTGTAATTCTGTCTGGGAGATCTGTCCATTTCTGAAAGTTGGGTTTTGAAGTCTCCTGCTATTTTTGTATTGTGGTCTATCTCTCTTTTATCTCTAATAATATTTGGTTTATATAGCTATGTGCTCGAGGGCCAGGTAAATATACATTTATAATTGTTGTAGCATGCTGCTCTATTGACATATTTATCATTACATAATGACTTTCTTTGTGTCCTCTTATAGTTTTTACTTTGAAACATATTTTGTCTGATATAAATATAGCTACTTCTCTCTTTTTTTATTCTATTGGTATCGAATATCTTTTTCCATCTTTTTAATTTCAGTCTATATGTATCTTAATAGGTGAAGTGTACTTTTTTTGTAGGCAATACATCTTTTGGTCTTGTTTTTTTAATCCATTCAGCCAGATTTTCATTTGATTGAAGAGTTTAGTCCATTTATATTCAATGCTATTATTGATAAATTGGGGCTTATTCTTTCTTTTTTTAATTTATTTTCTGGTTGTTTTGTGATATTCTCTTTCTTCTTTCCTTCCTTCCTGTCTTCTTTTTATTGAAAGTAAATTTCTTTCTAACAGACCATTTCTTGCTTTTTATTTTTTGTGTATCTGTTATATGTTTTTGACTTCAGGCTACTGAGATCCTTGCAAATACTGTCTTATAAGTCATTATTTTAATCTGATGACAACTAAACACTGATTGCATTAGCAAACAAACACACCCAAAAACTACTAAAAACTTCACAACTATTACTTGATCCCTCCACTTTTTAACTTGCTGCGTTTCTTCATGTCTTATTATTAGATGTCTTGAGGGATGTTGCAGTTATTTTTTTTTATGGGTTCATTTGTTTATTCTCCTAAGATAAAGGCATTTTACACACCACAGTTATACTGTTGCAATATTCAGTGCTTTTTTATTGCTCATTTATATTTCTTTTTTAAGATTTAATAACTTGTTTTAGTATTTCTAGTAGAGCAGCTCTCATTGTTGAAATCATTCAGCATTTCTTTGGCTGGGAAAGTCTTTATTTTCCTTCATGCTTGCAAGCTATTTTTCACAATATATACTATACTAGGGTAACAGTGTTTTTCCTTCAGCACTTTAAATATATAATTTCACTCTTTCCTGGCTTTTAAGGTTTCCACTGAGATGACTGTTGCCAGATGTATTGAAGTTCCGATGTATGTGATTTTTTTTTTTTTTTCTCTCGCTTTTTTTAGGATGCTTTCCTTATCATTTATCTTTGGGAGTTTCATTATTAAATGATTTGAGTTATTCTTCTTTGAGTTAAATCTGCTTGGTCTTCTACAACCTTCTTGTATTTGAATGTTGATATATTTCTCTAGGTTTGGGAAATTATTTGTTATTATCCCTTCTAATAAACGTTCCACCTTTATCTCCTCCATCTTCAGAAACTCTTAGATTTGCCATTTTGCTGCTATTTTCTAGATCTTGTAGGTGTATGTATTAATCCATTTTTATACTGCTATAAAGAACTGCTTGTAACTGTGTAATTTATAAAGAAAAGAGGTTTAATTGACTTACAGTTCAGGATGGCTGAGGAGGCCTCAGGAAGCCATGCACCTTCTTTACAAGGCAGTGGAAAGAAGTGCAAGCAGGGTAAATGCTAGACACTTACAAAACTGTCAGATCTCATGAAAACTCAGTCACTATCATGAGAACAGCATGGGGAAACCACTCTCACAATCTAATTACCTCCACCAAGTCCCGACCTGGACACCTGGGGATTAGGGGGATTATCGGAATTATAATGCAAAAACTCCTGTGTTTCCCTCTACTGGGACTTCACTGGGTCAAACCTGAAGCCAGCATAGCACCGGATCTTGCTGAAGGTCCATTGTAGCTATTACCTCACTATTGCTTATGTTCACTCAAGGACCTAGGGCTCTCCAATCAGTAAGGCCCTAGGGCTCTCCAATCAGCAGGTGGCAAAGCCAGCCATATTTGTGTCCTTCCCTTTAGGGCAGTGAATTCTCCCAGGCCCTGGGTAGGTCCAGAGATACTGTCTGGGTGGCAGGGTTTGGAGTCAAAAACTTAGAAATTTGCCTGATTTTCTACTCTGCCACAGCCATACTAGTACTCAAAGCAAAATATAAAGTCTTTCCTACTATTCTCTCCTTCACAAGCAGAGAAGCCTGTACCCGTGGGCACCACCATCACCGGCCCATGGGGGAATTCTGCTGTGTCATCCCTCACGTTCACTTAAAACCTAAGGGTTCTTCAGTCAGCTTGTGTGAATTATCCCAGGCCTAAGACTCACCCTTCAGGAAGTGGGCTCTCCTCTGGCCCAGGACACATCCAGAAATGCTGTCCAAGAGCTTAGGCCTCAACTTGCGGACCCCAAGGGCTGTTTGTTGCTCTACACCACTGTAGGTAGCCAGGCTGGTGCCTAAGGTGAAAGACAAAGACCTTCACTTTTCCCCTTTGCTTTTCTGAAACAGAAGGAGTCTTTCCCTGTAGCCACCATAGTTTGGAATGTGCTGAGTCACACTTAGAGTCAGCATATCTCAGAGCCCATTGTCCATGGGATACTCCCTGGGTATCACTGCTGCTTATGTAGGGCCCAAGGGCTCTTTAGTCAGCAGGTGATTGATCCTGACAGGATTGGGTCATTCCTTTTTGGCCCAAAATGTGTCTAGAAAGGTCATCAAGGAGCTAGGTCCCATGACTCTGCCTGGCGCCCTACATTACTGTGCCTGAGCAGGAATCTAAGATGCAAGACACTCCTGTTTACCTTTCTCTCTCCTTCCATTAAGCAGATAGACAGAGACATTATCATTGCTGTGATCTCCACTGCCTGGAGTTGGGGGAGGATTGGTGCAAGCACTGCTTTAGCTGCCCTGGCTAGGGGTCTCCCTAGGTTATTTGCCACCCCAGTCCCCGACCTCTGGCTCTGAGTTCATCCCAGCACTAGGATTCACCCAGGAATTGCAGTACCTGTGTCCTAGACAGCCCTTCAAGTGTACATAGGACCCAGAGCACTTTGGTCTGCAGTGCCAAGGCTTGCCAAAAAACTCGAGTTGGACCAATAGGATAGGGAATTCCCCTCTGGCTAGCTCTGGTCCGAATGTTGCTTCAGTATGTGATCACTAGCTGAGCCCAGCACAGCTTTGCTCTCTAATATGACAGGGTAGTACTTATTTCAATGCTTAATCCCCTCCGTCACTATGCTCTCCCTCCTCCAAATGCACAGACTCTCCAGACTGTAGCGCTACAGCCAAGGGCATGGGGGAGGGTGGCATCATTGATTCAAGACTGTCTTTTTAACCTTTTTCAATGCCTTTTAAAATTATATGTAGTTAAAACTAGGTACTGTGATTGTGATTGCTTACCTGAGTTTTGGTTCTTGCGACAGTCCTTTTTTGTGTGCAGACAGTTGTTAAAATTTGGTGTTTCTGAAGGGTTACAAAGAGTGTAAGCTTCTATTTCACCATCTTGCTCTGGTATCCACTCTTGTTTTTGACAAAGCCCTAGAGAGTAAGTTTGCAAAGCTGCCTATTGTTACGCTCCCAGAATTGAAAATTTCTCATTACTTTTGATTATCTGGGATTCTGTTTATTAACCTGAGCAATTATTTCTGGAGTTCAACATTAACCTAACTTTCTCTTATTCTCCAGGTTTTTACAGAGAGTATTAAAATACATGTTTGATACATTATGATATTAAAAGAATGTCATCTTGATTTATTTTGTTGTGAGTGCTAATATTTTTTGGCGTATCTCATAAGTCACACAGCACTGTCTTGTTTAATACTGTCTGAGATCTGATGCATAGGTAAATATGTTAGTATACAATTTGAGCCTAGCTCTTTCACTGTTGTGCTTGTAGTCATTGCAGGCATAGATTCTTTAGGGACTTTATTGTGTTAAAAATGTATAGCCATAGTAAAAGGTAATTACTGGTTATCAAAGATAATCCTAATGTCCCGCTCCTGTTGAGTATTTAGGCTCTAGTTGGGAGCTTGATATGGTTAGCCTCTTTGTCTCCACCCAAATCTCATCTAGAATTACAATATGTATGAGTTGGGGTAGGGGCCTGGTGGGAGGTGATTGAATCATGGGTGTGGACTTCCCCCTTGCTATTCCTGTGATAGTGAGTTCTCATGAGATCTGGTGTATCAAAGTGTGTGGCACCTTTTCCCTCACACTCTATCTCTCCTGCCACATGTGAAGAAAGTGCTTGATTCCTGTTCTCCTTCCTCCCTTCCTCCATGATTGTAAGTTTTCTAAGGCCTCCCAGACAGGCTTCCTGTTAAGCCTGGGGAACTGTGAGTCAAATCTTTGACTTACAAATTACCCAGTCTCAGGTAGCTCTTTATATCAGTGTGAAAATGGATTAATATAGAGCCAATCTTGTTATTAATGTGAATTCTTAGATCTTAAGCTATTATCTGTGTACTCCATCAAATTTGTTTATTATAATTCATTTTATTTGCGATATCAGCTTCCTCACCTTATTTTTAGCAAAAATTTTAGTGTAGTAAAGTAATCCCATTTAATATCACTGTTTCATGACTTTTGTGAATTCGAAATTTGAAAACTTATGTAAATAGACAAAGTGCCTGACCTTCTATAAGCAATATATAATTATGATATGCTGCTTTTGTTCTTATTATCAAGTTAATATTCATTCGTATATACATAAGAGGTTGTATTAGGGTGCTCTAGAGAGACAGAACTAATAGGATGGATATGTATAAATATAAAGGGGAATTTAGTAAGTATTACCTTACATGATCGAGAGGTCCCACAGTAGGCTGTCTGTAAGATAAGGAGCAAGGAGAGCCAGTCTGAGTCCCCAAACTGAAGAACCTGGAGTTGGATGTTTGAGGGCAGGAAGCATCCAGCACGGGAGAAAGAGTGTAAGCTGGGAGGCTAGGCAGTCTTTCTTTTTCATGTTTTTTGGCCTGCTTTATATTTGCTGGCAGCTGATTAGACTGCCTACCCGATGAAGGGTGGATCTGCCTGCCCCAGCCCACTGACTCAAATGTTAGTCTCTTTTGGCAATATCCTCACAGATACACGTGGGATCAATACTTTGTATCTTGAATCTAATCAAGTTGACAGTATTAACCATCACAGAGGTGAACTTGAAATTAGTGTGATTAGATATCATTTGGTATGTCACAAAACAGGCCTTGCCCAAGTATTTGTTTTTTCACTTTTTTTTTTTTTTTTTTTTTTTTTTTTTTTGAGACAGAGTCTTGCTCTGTCGCCCAGACTGGTGCGATCTTGGCTCACTGCAACCTCCACCTCCCCAGGTTCTAGCGATTCTCCTACCTCAGCCTCCCGAGTAGCTGGGATTACAGGCACACACCACCACGACCAGCTGATTTTTTGTATTATTAGTAGAGGTGGGGGTTTTGCCATGTTGGCCAGACAGGCCTCTACATCAGGTGATCTGCTCACCTTAGCCTCCCAAAGTGCTGGGATTACAGGCATAAACCACCCACATTTTTTAACATATTTTCTGGCCCACATTTTTTTAAACATATTTTCTCTTTTAAATGTTTTGTTAGAAAAAAGAAAAGATAATTGTTATTGCTAAAATAGATACAGAGAAAGTGATAATTTTAGCCACTATTCCTCTTCTGAATATACTTCCAGGCTCACTTCCAGGTATGAGTTAGGAGCAACCTGTTATATAGGTTCCCACATTCTGTTGCTCAAGCAGACATGTACTTTTTTGTTAATATGCATTTTCATGTACTATAGTCTTATATAGACACACAGATAATTTGTTTCCACTTTTATTCACCTTAGGAAAACAAGATATATATATATATATAATATATATATTATATATATTATATATAATATATACATTATATATATAATATATACATATATATGTATACACACACACATATATATAATATATATATATTATATATATGTGTGTGTGTGTATACATATATATATGTATATATTATATATATACGTGTATATATATATATGTGCGTGTATATATATATATTTCAGTATATTGCTTTTGTACTCAAAAACATTATTTATGTATATCCCTCCAGCTCAAATTTTGTGTCTATTATAAACTAATATTTAACTTTCTTATTCCCTCAAATACAGAATTATCCCCCTACCAAAAAAAAACTTTCTTATAAATTTGCTCCTTTAGCCCATCTCTTAAAATTATTTTTGCCGTTATGAGAAAGCCCTTTTGTTCTTTAGCGATGTTATAAACATTTTTACGTATCACTTTAGTTTTGAGGTCAGATTGATTAATTTTACCATCTTATCTTTGCTCATGACTTCCAATAACGTTTTGCCAAATACCAGTAGTGATAAATTAAATTTTTTTCTCCACCTATATCCTTGACCTAAAATTGTATTTTCAGGCAAATGAACATTTTTTACAGTGTTGAATCTTCTGATACATGAATATGGGTATATGTCCAGTGATCCATTATTTTATATTATACTATAATATTTTAAATTCACTTAATATGCTTGCTAAAGTATTTTTACAATATTAGTGCTTCCTAACTTACCTTTTAAGTTTTCTGTTGTCCATCAGTTTTTTTTTTTTTTTTGGCAATTATATGTTCTACTTGATTATCTTTAGACTACATAGAAATTATTTTTTTATCTATATCTTTTTTGCATACATTTCCAAATTGTTGGTTTCCATTTATTTTAAGTTGTATTTTTGAACTGTCTCTACGGATAATTGGATTTTTATTGTAGGTCCCTTGAAACAATATCACCAAATATTTACCATATCCACATTGTGATGAAAATTGGCAAAATAGCAGCAGATTGCTGAAGAATCCTCACTGCATGCCTCATCTCCCCCATCCTTGTATTTGAGGTCAATGTTGTTCAGTTCCACTTTAGCAGGAACTGACATTAAAACTCTTTTGATGAACCTTGATGTAATCTGTCTTCATACTGATTATTAACCATAGATTTTAAATGAGAGTACTGACCATACTCCAATTTAATAATAGGTAAGTGCTGGCAACCCAAAATGTATTACTTGAACATGGATTCTGGTGTTCTGATAGTATTAATATGTATATACTGGTTAAACAATAATAAAAGCATTTTCACATTTTTGGCACATTTGATGCATTAGATAATTGGGGAATATGAATATATATGGTGAGTAGTAAATAATTTTGGTGGAGATTAAGTGAGGCAAAATAAAAGTCCTAGAGGGCAATGACTGACCCATGGAAAGCAATGCAAATATAGGAATTCTTATATATTTTTTTCTGTTGTAAGTCCTATTGTTTTTGTTAATATCAGCTAAATATATTCTCCTTTTTACATATGGAGTATCATCTTCTTTAAAGGCCTAGATATTCATGCTTTGATTTTCAAATGTTGAACTCATGTAAGAAATTGTGGGAATATGTTGTAAATTAGGAGTTTATGTGTTGATTATTTCTATAACATCAATTTTGTTCAGCAACACCTCACTATAAATCCTTGTGTTGTTTAAATAATTTTTGTTTTAAAATTTCATTTAGAGTGTATCAGTTTATAAAGATTCCTGAGGCTACACACATGCTTTGTGTACTTTTCTGTGTGTATGTAATGCCTTGACAGAAATAAAACAATCAAACATCACCCCACAACAAACAGTAATCACCTGGGTTTAGTAGACTAGATACCAGTTCTTACACTTTATTGTCAGAGAGTTACCTATTTCAGCCCTGTGTAAGTAGAGACTAACAGTAATTTTGTTTTCTCCAATTTACTACAGTATTTTATTTGTATTTAGTAATGATTATAGCTAGATTATAAAGTTTAGAAAACCGAGCCACTTTACAATGTATAGTCTGCCCAAGCCCCAGATGGTTATATAGCAGGTTATAAAGACTTTTTCTTTATTGGTAGATATTTCTTGCTTTTTAAAAAATTTTTTAAATATTGAGATAGTTGACCCTTATGTTTTAATAATTTTATGTAACTTTTTTCTCTTGTCAATGTAAGTAAACCTTAATTAAACAAATATAACCATTATCATTATTTATTTTTATTATTACCTCTAATGCAGAATGTGTGTATTATATTATTTCTCATATGAATAAATCTCACAGCTTTTACAGGATCAATTACTAGTTTAAAATCCTAAAGCAAATGATTGACCTAGCTTCCTTCTTACCTAAGAAATGTATATTTTCTAATAAAAGCTACAATTAGTGTTTTTTTCAGCCCAACTAGTCAAATTACTTAAAACTACATTAAAAATAAATTAATTACCCACAAATATTTGTTTCCATCTTTGTTTTAACCAATGTTAAGTGTCTGTTTCCTCTATTTTCACATGTACATGTATATATACATACATGTATATATTCTGATATATATATAGATAGATAAGCAAGATTATTGATATCAATGTATTTCTTTTCCTTATTGTTTTAGTTAGGAAAATAGTATCACAGTATACATATCATGTAGCGAATTGACAGTTCAATAGGAGGTATTAATCCAAGGATATTAGAAGAATTACCCAAAGTACTGACATGCTGTTAGGTAGGTATATGTCTTCTGATAGAAAATCAGTATGGTATGAAATAATGTGTTTTGTCAAGAATGGAAATAATACTGTGATGATATAGTCATGTGTTCCTCTTGTGGCTCTTGAGTTTCTCCAAGTATTTTCATATACATTGACTTCAAAATTGACAATTTTGAAGTGTAGAATTACAAGTAGAATGCACAGCTCAAATATCTTGTAATGAGTAAATTAGATAATGTACATGCCATAAGTACTCCATCTGGCATGCAAATAGCATCAAATGGCTGTAGATCATTATGATAATTAGAGATATTAATATCGGCAATTTTCCCCAGGATAGAAAAATGTGAGGCTATTTGTTAGATCACTTATTAAGCATTCCATAACAAGAGAGTACCCTAAGTAACTTTTGAGGTTTTAAGTGAATGTAACTTATTATCTATCTAATAATATAGGTAACATGTTTTCAACCTCATAGGTGATACAAGGTAACTATATATGGTAAAAAAAAAAAAAATGAAAAACTAATCTTCTCCCACAAATTATTCAATTCTCATTAATTTTTAAGCAATGATAACTGCTTTATTGATAAAATTTATAGCATATTAAATTGCAGTGAAATTTGCTCCTAGATAGTTTCAGAATGGAGTTGTTTGCTAATCACATTAAAACTAGATCAGTTATTGCAACGTGTTTTATCTCTTATGAATACCCCAATACCATTTCATTAGTGGTGTTTTCTCTCCTCCTCCCCCCTCCACTTTCTTTCCGTCTTAGCCTTCCTCCCACCCACTATGGTTTATATTTTATAAATAAGCTCTGTTCTGTAGGTATGATGATCTTGTTGGGTTTTTTTGTGTGTTGTTTTACCTTGATCATTTCAAAGGATCTTTAATAGAAAAGTATACTTGTTTAAGGTGAGATTATATCTGTTTTATTACATCAAAAACCTTCCTGTAATATACTCCTTTTGTTCTTCTATTTTTTCAGCTTTTTGAGGTATAATTTGCAAATAAAATTGTATATATTGAAGGGTACAACTTGATAATTTGATGTATGTAGACATTGTGATACGTTTACCAAAAACAAAGTAACACATAACCTCATATAGTTATCATTTTGTTTGTATATAGTAAGAGAATTAAGAACTATGCTAGAAAATTTCAAGTATACAATACAGTATTATTAACTGTAACTACAATGCTGTACATTAGATCTCTGGAACTTATTCATCTTACAACTGAAAGTTTCTACCCTTTGATGAAAATCCCCTCTTTTCCTCGTCACCCCGAGCCTCTGGTAATCACCATTTTACTCTCAGCTTCTGTGATGTTAACTGTTTAAGGTTCCACATCATAAGTGAGGTTATATAGTGCTCGTCATTCTGTGTCTAGCTTTTCTATTTAGCATAATGGACTCCAGTTTCAACCATGTTGTTGTAAATGGCAATAATTTTTTCCTTATTATGGCTGAGTTGCATTCTATTAGCTAGTTAGCTAGATAATGTTGTTTTCGTATCTTAGCTATTACGAATAATGCTGCAAAGAACATAGAAGTGCAAATATCACTTCAAGATACTAATTTTATTTCCAATAAATATGTACCAAGAAGTGGGTTTGCTGGGACATAGGTAATTCTATTTTTATTTTTTTGATACATCTTCATATTCTTTTCTATAGTGGCTGTACCAATTTGTATTCCCACCAATATTGTAAAATGGTTTACTTTTCTGGACACCCTCACCAACACTTATCTTTTATCTTTTTGATAATAGCCATGTGAGCATGTATAACGTGATATCTCATCGTGGTTTTAGTCTTCAATTCCCTCATGATTCATGATGTTGAGCGCCTTTTCATGTACCTTGTTAGTTACCTGTATGCCTCCTTTGGAAAATCGTCTCTGCGGATTCTTTGCGCATTGTTTAATCTGTTTGTTTTTTAGTGCAATTGTGTTATATGAGTTCATAATATATTTTTGATATTAACTTGTTATGAGATATATGGGTTGTGATTATTCCATAGGTTGTCTCTTTACTCAGTTGATGGTCTTCTTTGCAGTGCAGAAGCTTTGTAGATTGATGTAACCTCACTTTTTGCTTTTGCTTTTATTGCTTTTGCTTTTAGGGTCATTCTAAAAAATAATCACTGCCTAGAACAATGTCAAAGAACTTTTTCCTATGTTTCGTTCCAGCAGCAGTTTTAAGGTATTTTGTCTTATGTTTAAGTATTTAATCCATTTTGAACTGATTTTTGTGCATGCTGTAAGAAAAGAGTTCAGTTTAATTCTTTTGCATGTGGATATACAGTTTTCCCAACACCATTTATTACAGAGTATATTCACTCCTCATTATATATTCTTGGTGCCCTTGTCAATGATTAGTTTACTGTGTATATGGGGGTTTATTTCTGTGCTCTCTTCTGTTCCATTGGTCTATGTGTCTATTTTTATGATAGTATAATACTGTTTTTATCACTATAACATTGTAATGTAGTTTAAGAAATGTGACATACCAAGGGTTTGTTGTTCTTACTGAAAATTACATTGGCTATTCAGAATCCTTTGTGTTTCCATACAAATTTGAGGATTGTTTTTTATTTTGTATGAAAAATGACATTGGAATTTTGGTAAGGATAGCATTGAATCTGTGGATTGCTTTTATAGTATGGATATATTAACAATATTACTTCTTTTTTATTATTTCTGGGTACGTAGTAGGTGTATACATTTGTGGGGTACATAGCATGTTTTGATACAGGCATGCAATGTGAAATAAGCACATGATGGAGAGTAAGGTACTAATCCCTTCAAGAATTTCTGCTTTGATTTACAAACAATCCAGTTATACTCTTAAAGTTATTTTAAAATGTAGAATTAAGTTACTGACTATCCTTACCCTATTGTGCTATCAAATAGTAGGCCTTATTTATTCTAACTATTTTTTGTAGTTGATAACTATCCCCAACTCCTCCCTGAGGCCCCACTACACTTCCCAGGCTCTAGTAACCAGACTTCTATTCTCTATGTCCATGAATGCAATTTGTTTGATTTGTAGATCACACAAATAAGTAAGAACATGCAATGTTGCCTATTTTGTCTGGATTATTTCACTTACATAATTATCTCCAGCCATGCTGATAGCCAAACAGCTAGTATCATACTGAATGGGGGAGAAACTGAAAGTCTTTCATCTAATATCTGGAACATGACCATCATGCCAACTTTCACCACTGTTATTCAACATAGTACCGGAACTATGTTGTCAGTTGCTCTACCTAACTAAAGCAATAAGATAAGACAAAGAAATAAGGAGCATTCAAGTTGGAAAAGAAGTCAAATTATCCTTGTTTGTAGATGATATCGTCTTATATTTGAAAAAACCTACAGACTCCTCCAAACAACTATTAGAACTGATAAACAAATTCAGTAAAGTTTCTAGATATAAGATCAACATACAAAAACCAATAGCATTTCTGTGTGCTAAGAGTGAGCAATGTGAAAATAAATAAAGTAATTCCATACATAATGGCAACAAATAAAATTAAATACCTAGGAATTAATTACACCAAAGAAGTAAAAGATCTCCACAATAAAAACTATAAGACATTGATGAAAGAAATTTATGTGGACAGGGAAAAATGGAAAAACATTCCATGTTCATAGATTAGAAGAATCAGTATACAGGTCTTCTTCAATTTTTTTACTGCTGCTTTGGAATTTTCAGTCAATAAATCTTGCACTTCTTTTTTTATATTAATTCCTATGTGTTTCTTTTTTGTGTGATTATAATTGAATTATATATTTTTAAATTCACTTTGGATTGTTCATTGCAACCACAGGGAAATAAAATTTATTTTTATATATTGATATTTTTGTATCCAACAACTCTGCTGAATTATTAATTCTAATAAAGTTTTTGTATTTTGATGAATTCACAATTATGTCAATCATGAATAGATACAGCTATACTTATTCTTTAACAATGTAGACACTCTTTATTCATTTTGCCTGATCATTCTAGCTAGAACTACCTGTAAAAATGTTTAATACAAAGGATTAAAGTGAATATCTTTGCTTTGCTATTGATACTCAAGGGAAAGCATTCAGTCTTCAACCATTTTGTATGATGTTAGTTGTGGGATTTTTATATATGGCCCTTATCAGGTTTAGTAAGTTTTTTTATATTCTTAGTTTTGGATGCATATCATGAAAGAGTGGTATCTTTTGTCCAGTGATTTTTGTGTGTGTATTGAGAAATGAACACACGGTCTTTCTTATTTCTTCTATTGATATGTTCTAATATGTTTGTTGTATTTTGTTGTTTTATTTTCAGATGCTAAACCATCTTTGCATTCCTGGAACAAATCCCACTTGTTCCTAGTGTGTAATCTTGTTTGAATGTTGCTTGATTCAATTTGGCACATATCGTGTTATGCAGCACAAGAAAGTGAGCATACCAAATCACAAAACAAATCATCCCAATGAATATATGCTATAATTGCCTCCCACATAATATAAATGAGGAAGCTTCTTTGCTTCATGGATTATTTTCCAGTCTAACCACATTCTCCACCTAACACTAACTCCTACCCAAATCTAACATGACCCTACCCTAAGTTTCATTCCTATATTTTTTCTCTCTATTCTTCAGTAGAGTCCTTGGCAACCAAGCTTCATGGATTTCATAGCCAGCTTCTCCAGGGCTATCCTGGAAGCCATCCAAAACCAAGCTCACTAGAGACTTTTGATGTAAAAATTGAAAAATTTAATAGTCACCAATTTTTCTGTAGTATCTCCAAGTATAATTTTGGGAGACACATAAATCTTAGTTCAGGCTACTGTAATAAAGTATCATAGACTAGGTGGCTTATAAACAACAATAGTTTGTTTCTTATGCCTCTGAGGGATGGACGTCTGAGATCATGAGGCTGGCATGATCTGATTTTTGTAAGGGCCCTTTTCTGTGTTCCAGATTGCCAACTTCTTGAGTCCTCACATGGCAGAAAGAGCTAGCTAGATTTCTGGCTTACCATAAGGGCACTAATCTTATTCATGAAGGTTTCCCCCTTCATTACCTAATTATCTCCCAAAGTTCCCACCTCCAAAAACCATGAAATTGGGGGTTATGCTTTCAATATATAGATTTGGGGGAGGTTCGCAAACATTCAGACAACAACAGATAAAGCATGCTAAAGCATTAAGCAAGTATACACACAGGTTTTATTTTGATGTCATTCTTGTCTCTTCTGCCCAAACCAGATAGTGAAGAATCTCTATTCAGCAAATCTTTGTGATCTTAAGAATATTGACATGGATATCGCATATAAATTTTTGCTTAATGATGAAAAAACTTTCAATCCTACATGGATTGTTTTGGAGTGTATCATTTCAAATGACATTCCAGTCTGACAGTTTTTCCCAAATATCTAATGAACAAAACAGAATATTATGAATCAATTTCATTTTATTGGTGTCTGTCAATTTTTGAGCTCAAAACACAGTGTTAAATTATCACAATTGATCACAAATTCAATTCCTTGTACAGTGAATATAATTTCTATAATTTTCTTTTAGGTTTACCTTGATTACTCTCAGAAGTATATTATCACAAATGGAGTTTTAATAATAATTTATCAAATTCTCAAAAACTTGTAATAGGGCTTTCAAGCCCTACATAGAAAATATATGCAATTTTTAAAAATTTAAGCTTTATAATATCAGATTTTCATATTTTCTGGCATGAAGTGGTATTTATTTAAACTGTTCAGTATTCTTCAAACCTTCTGTTTAGAATTAATCTTTACATTGTGTATAATTTTCAAATAAGAGTTATGAATATATAATAAAAGGGGATCTTAAAATACTCATTCCACAATATGCCTCTTTTCAAATTTAAAAGTGCATAATGGATATCCCTGTAGCTTAATCTATTTTAGGACTTTACAGTCCTACTTAACACTAAGTCACTAAGTCATGGTTATTCTCCTTTTCAGTATGATTCTATTGTGTTATATCTTTAAATTTATTTTTTGTTGTGCATGCAAAATGCATTAGTGCGCATTGCCTGGGTGTTTACATTTTGCTTTACAATCATGACTGTGCTCAACACTATTAGATGATTAATTCTGTTTAAGAATTCTCTTGTCAATTCCTGTATAATACTCACTGTTTTAATTAATGTAAGATTAATATCTGTACTGGTAAATGTGCCTAATTCCCGTTTTTTTTAGTTAGTCCTTGAGTAACATTGTCTAGATTATCTCACCTAAGAGTTACATACTTTTCCAGTTGAAATTTAAACATATGTTAAAAATTCCTAATAAGGTGACATTACATTTTGATTTTTAATTTAACTCTTGTGAATAATCAAAGATTTTTTGAGCAAATGTAACAAATTTTGATATTGACTTTCCCTAAACCAGATAAGGTACATAACTTTTGATAAGTATATAATGTTTGTGAATTACTTTTAGTCCTTTAGAAAAAGTTTGTTTTTTTTTTGTATAGAAAAAACTTGAGTGATTCTTAATAAGTATAATTCTAAATTTTCAAATGTTGCGCATTGTAAAATCACACTAAATTTGGTTAACTTTTCAACATAATTAATGGTGGTGTAATATGATGAAATAATAATTTATCTAGTTTTATTTTCAGTCTGCCCATGCTTAAGACTGTTTTTGAGAAATAAGGGAGATTCATGGATTGTATGTCTTGAAAATAATATTCATGTGTTTGTAGTACGAAATTATCATTAGTCCTGATTTTACATAGTCACAACAGGTAGTCATTAAATTCCAGGGAAATAATAGACTTGATTTGCCACTAGGCTTTCCTCCCCAACCCTCATATTCTGCCTGCTAGAACCCTCCTGTAAAATCTAGGCCCTCAGTTAGACGCTTTAGAAAGGAATTTTTGCCACCTTCTCCAGATTTCCACAGTCACCTGAAACCACAACACATGAGAGATATTTAGGTCTGCAGCCACCCTGGCCTCTTTGCTGTTCCTCAGACACCCACGTTCCTGTCTCCCTCAGATTTTTGAAATGACTGCTTGCTCTTGCTGAAGAGTCTTCCTCCCAGCTGTCATCTGGGTTGACTCTCAAAACTCTCAAGGATCTTTGGTCCAATGTCACTTACTCAATCATGGCTACTCTGACCTCTCCATTTAATTCAGCGTTATCATCTTTGTCTTTAGCTTTCCCAATCTCCCACCCTGCTTTATTCACCTGTTTCATTGTCTCATATCACATTCTAGCATGGTTTTTCATTTATTCATTATGTTTTTTCTAGAGTGAACAATCTTCTAGATTTGCATGAAACTGAGTTTTTCCAGGTCGTGAAACTTTTCAGTTTTAAAACCAGAGAAGTCCCATGCAAACTTGGATGAGTTGTCCAACTTGTTTTCTTGTCTTTCTCCTCCCAGCAGAATGAAATCATAATGACTATGGAGATCTCTGGTTTGTTCAGTGATTTATTTCACACATAAACCGTGCCTCACACATAGGTAGTTAATAATTTTTTTTCCTAAGTTATGGAAGGAGAAAGAAAAAATAAGAATTACAGTGCTTACATCTTTGTAGCTAGGCATGTAAGTTTAAATGGCTCTGCTATATGATATTTCTGGAGAACAAAATCAAATTTGCTAAAATAATGTAATTACTTAGGTTTCTGAGTCACTTTTTAGTTCATAAATATATGATTTCCCCGTTATCCTGCCTCATTTAATTCTAGTGGCAGTCATGCAGCATAGAATTAATAGTAATATCTACGGCATCAGATGTTTTTGAGGGTAAAAAAGGTGATTCCCATTAAGGCATTGCCATACTCTGTGACACTTGAGTAAGCTTTCAGTGTGAATGTTTATAACTACATTATGATTGCTATCATTATTGTTCTTTTGTTATGACAAGATAGTCATTACCTTCTTTTCTGGAATAGGAAGTTTGAGACTCAGAGAAGATTAGTGACTTGTTTCAAGTCAGAAAACAAGTGAGTAGCTTGTGCTAAAGTTTTAAAGATTTTCTTTGTCAATTTGTTCAATACGATGTCAATTTCTGTTAGTGTAACCAAAGAAATATTTCTAAGCTGCAACATGAAGAAAACTTAGCAACTAACTCCACTCCACTACACATCGGTTTCATTCAACATGCTTTTCGTAATCAATACTAATAGTCTCTGAAAATTGGTTTTCTTCTTGGAAAAATTATTTGGACATTCCTTTAAGGCAACTATCATTTATGTTTTAAAATTCAACTCTCAAACACAAATGGAGTTCATCAGATAATATGATTTCAGAAAACAATTTAATATGACTGATGTCCTTGTAAGAAGAAGAAAATTTTGACAGAGACACAGATAGTGTGAAGACAGCAATATGAAGATGAAGGTAGATACTGGAGTTCTGCAGTCATGAGCCAAAGGATACCTAGACTACTAGAAACAGGAAGAGGCAAAGAAGGATCCTCCCATAGAGGCATCAGAGGGAGCATGGCCTTGCCAACACCTTGATTTTGGATTTGTGGTATCCACAAAATGAAACAATAAACTTTTGCTGTTTTGAGTTACCCAAGTCTGTTGCAGTTTATAATGACAGCCTTAGGGCACAGAAATCCTGGCCTTCAGTATTTTTCCTAGGTTGCTAATTCTCACTAGTACTTATCAAGAAAATTTTAGGACTTATAATGAACATGCAAAGCTTTATTATGTAATATAAAAGAAGGGTTTAAATAATAAACGCAAACCCATACTCTATATTATATTACATTACATAATAAAGCTTTGCATGTTCATTGTAAGCGTAAGGCCAGTTGCCTCGTGGGGGAGCTCGGACGCGCCCATTCCTCCCAGTGTCTGGGAATTAGGTCGCCACTCCACGATCAACATTTAACTCCTCCACATAGCCTCCCCCAACACCCACCGCTGAAGCAAACTCCGCACCGACACCTAGCCCGCTGCTAAAACCCCCGCCCAAAAATTTTCAAAAAGCCCCGACAAACCTTGCCCAATAGCACTTTCTTGCCCGATAGCACTTTCCTGCCCAATAGCACTTTCTTGCCTAACAGCACTCCCTTGCCTGATAAGCACTTTGCCCCATCAAGGTCATTTTTCCCCCGAGGCAGCCCGCTCACCAAAAATCCCGCCTACCCACTAGTAGTAGCCTGCCTCGTCCACGTCCTGTGTTCTAATATCCAATCAAGTGCCTTGTGCTTTGTCTCCTCAGTTCCCAATCAAATGCCTTCACTCCCTATAAAACTCCTTGCCCTTAAAAGTTAGGCGCGACTTCTCTGGCCCCCTCCCGGACCATAGAACCTCGCCTGGTAGCTGAATAAATTGTTTTTTTTTCATTTTCTTATACTGGTCTCAGTTTCCTCATTTTAAACTCTGCAATAACACTTACAGTAAGTCCTAAAATTTTCTTGGTATGTATATTCTTAGTCCTTACACTTCTTTCTTTCTTGTATTTCTTTTCCCTTTCTAATTATTTCTGTAATGTAAGGACTACATTAATATGCTTCAATTTATACTGTTGGTTTATTGTTATAAAAATATGTATTCTCAAGGTTTCTCATTTGACTATTGTTTCCATATAAATAATATCCTTCAGAGTTTGGATATATTATATTATCATAACAAAGATAGCCACTATATCAGGCCAAGCAGCACAGGTCTGTGAGTAGCTTGTCCTTTGGGCATTGGGGTAATTGAGTTTCATTCTGAAATCTAGGTTCTCAGGATACAAGGTTAGAGGAACTTTGACACCAACCAAGTGTTCCAGAGCTGACCAGGTAACCACATGAAAGCCCAAATCACCCGTAAACTTTTGGTTTAAAGAAAGGTAATTTAGAAATTAAATTTCAGCCTTGGTATTAACTAGAATTCCTCACAATCTGTATAGCCTTGGCTATGTGCTCATGCATCTGTACATGTAAATATGTTCATATTTTAGTTTTAAAATACAAAAATATAATTCCTAGTTGTGCATTGTTATGTGAAAAAATGTGTATTACCATTTATTATGTGTCTATACAAACGTATTGGCACCTTTGATCCTTGAGACAAACTTCTACATTAGAAATAATGAAAGAACTTCTTCCATAAGATGGATGTGATGATTAAGACAATTACCAGATAAAAGCACTTACCACATTGTCTGACTCATTGTCAGCTCTCAGTCAATTCTAGTTGTATTGATTTTATTACTATTATTACTACTACAATTTCTGAGAATAGGGATTTTTATTGCCTGGGAAATTTGAAGCTAGGAGAAGTAAACTTTATAGATGATAAGCGACTTTTCTGTGTTTAAGTAAATACATAAACATAGATGTATTCTGACATAGTGTTTAGAATTGCATTTTACAAAGCTTGATCTTATAATATGCATTCTGCAATTTGATTTTCTCACATAGCAATACATTGTAGATATGTATGGAATTTTATTCATATCCTGGCTTGTATTCATGTGTCTTGAAATCTAGTATTTTAAACTATAAGAAATGAATGTTAGTACATGTTCTGATTTCCATAGTTTTCCTCTCTCTGATATCAAAATTATTTAATATTTATGGTGCTATTAGTCATGTTTCTGAGATCTACAGAAACTTACTAAAGAGCATTAAATGGTATCTTAATTACTATAGCTTGAAACTACAATTTAGACTCTTCTTGCAGAAGTCTTTTATTCTTTGAATAATCTCATTTCATTATGCTTTGAGATCTGTGTTAGCATTAGTTAGCAATATGTCTGCTGTTTTATAATTCTCCTAACACTTTTTAGTTTTCTTCCCTTCCTTATTGAACATTACCTAATCAATTTGTGCATGGGAATTATACATTTTCTATGGTAAGTAGAATTCTGTAAAAATTGTTTTTTTACTATCACTACATATCATAAATTTCTTAAGTTATTTACATGTATTTTCTGTCTTATACTAATGACTCTCTTATATTTCCCAAAGACTTTTTAGTATTCTCAAAACGATTAATATCTGATTTCAATGTATGGAGATGTAAAAATGAAACCACTTAACATTTTATGATAATCAGTTAAGCGCTTTTTATTAGACCAAAACCAGCCAGTCAGCATGACTCCAGGCTGTTTTGGGGATTATGTCCTTCCCTTCTCATTGGCACGTGGTCTTTTAGACCTATGATGTTCTTGCATATTCAGGTATGTGAGTTCCCCACAAGGAGTTCCAATAGACTATATTGCCATTTTGTCCATGAGTTTCATTAGCATTTTCTACACGTCTAAACATATCTTTTGCTATCAAGAATAGTAATTTAATAATGTGAGTTAATTCTATTAAGAATGCTTACCCAAATTCTTACATGTTGTTTGATAAGAGAGTTGTTATTGAATAGGAAAACAGCATGATATGTTTTGAAATCTGAAATTACTTGATTTGGAATCTTATGATATAAGGTATTGATTAGGATTTTGTGTTTGTTTTAATTTACCAAGGTATCTTCATATATTTTTCTCAATCAATCATAAACTAAAAAGAACAGTTAACTTCTCCAAGTCAAAAGTTTCCTTGTTTGAGGAGACTCCTAATCTGTCTTGTTCGAGGT
Organism: Ateles fusciceps; assembly: GCA_036589455.1. Lineage (NCBI taxonomy): Eukaryota > Metazoa > Chordata > Mammalia > Primates > Atelidae > Ateles > Ateles fusciceps. The sequence continues at coordinate 40,084 of JAZHEH010002563.1, forward strand.
CAAATAGCAGCAAATTGGCAATATTTATCTTTTCCTGGGAAAAAAATTATAACTTGTGTGTGGATTTTTTGAATACTTATTCAAAATTCATTTCTAGGAATTTTATAGTACTTCTTATCTGGTTAATATATTTCTATTGAATTTCATGTCGTAGCATGCAAAATTGGTTTGATACATGTGCTACAGTTCGCATATGCTTTGTTGAGCACCACCCAGTCTCCTATTGCGATTTGACTTCAAATGTTGTAGGTGGGGCCTGGTGGAAAATATTTGGATCCTGGGGACAGATCCCTCAAGAACGGCTTGGTGCTATTCTCAAGGGAGTGAGTGAGTGAGAGCTCATTATTGGTTCCCATGAGAAATGATCACTGAAAACAGCCAGACACTTCCTCCTCTCTTTCTCCTCTCTCACTAGATATAGTTGCCAGCACCAAGCTTCCTGTATAACCCACAGAGCAATGAGCCAAATGAACTTTTCTTTATAAATTACCCAGCCTAGATATTCCTTTATGGTAATATAAATATACTAATGCAATACACAAATAAATAAATGTGATGCATCACATTCACAAAATGAAAGCCAAAAAACATATAATCTCCACAGATGAGGAAAAATCATTGGACAAAATTCAACATAGTTTTATGATAACACTCAGCAAATAAAGATCATATATCACAAGCCAACAACATCATATTCAATATTGAAAAGTTGAAAGCCCTTTTTTTTTTAAGATTAGGAAAAATACAAGGATGCCCACTTGTTACAGTAGACAGCTAGTCAGTCATGTGTGCGGCAGGTGAGGGTTCCCTCCTACACCCACCAGGAATGTCACAGGACCATAAGGTGATGGTATGGCAGTTGTCACACTGCCTCTGTAAAAAATAATAATTAACAGTCAGTACCAGGGAAAGACAATTTGCTGACGGTCCACACTTGTCACACTAAAGTGATAATTGATTGCAGGTACCAGAGAGAGGCAATTTCTCAAACAGATAAAAAACACTTGAAATTGGCAATCAGTTTTCAATAAAATCTCAGAAATTTGGTGAATGAGCTTGAGCATGCACATTAAGAGACACAATGGCAAAGTATAATCTTCTGGGGTCATTCCACTGGAAAAGGGAAGAAAGCCTGAAGTTGGCATGCATACAACTTCCTAAACATCCTTGCCTCCCAGGAGTAAAGAGGGACACCACACCTTCTTCTCATTAGAGAAGAATGAAGGGAAGAGGGTGCAAGATGCCATAAGTGAGTCAGCATATAATGTGCTAGAATAAGGTTAAATATGGTGTACTTTCCTTTCTTTTCTGCTTTAGAGCAGAAAAAAAAAACCTTTAGAGGTTTTTAGTAAACTTCCACTCCTGCTCTGAAACTTCCCTTGGTCTCTTTTTCTGACTTATGCTGTTCAGTTGAATTCTTTCTTCCGAGGAGGCAAGAATTCAGGCTGCTGAAGACAAGTTGGTAATTCGGATATTTGTGGTTCCCTAACACACTCTCACCACTTCTACTCAACATAGTAATGGAAGTCCTAGTCGAAAAATTTAGGCAAGAAAAACAAAAGGCATCCATTGGAAAAGAGGCAAAAATGTCTCTGCTGGCAGGAGAAATGATCTTGTTTATGGAAAACCTAGTTTCCACAAACCGCTCTAGAACTAACAAATAACTTGAGAAAATTTGCAGGGTATGAAATCAAGGTACGAAAATCAGTAGTGTCTCTACACACTAACAACTGATCATGTAAAAAAGAAATCAGGAAAATAATCCCATTTATAATAGCATCAAGAAAACAGTACAATCCTTAGAAAAATTGATCAAAAAGATGAAAATATGTAACTGAAAAGTATAACACCTTGATGAAAAAAAATGAAGATGAAACAAATAAATGAAAAGAGGTTTCATGCTTATAGAAGAATTAATACCACAATGTCCATACTTATGTAAAGAGACCAAATCTATGACTCATTGACATTCCTGAGACAGAAAGAGAACAAGCAACTTGGAAAATATATTTGAGGATATAGTCCATGAAAATGTCCCTCGTCTTGTTAAACTTTGACATGCAGATCTAAGGAATAGAGAGCACCCCAGCTAGATACTATACAAGACGACCATCCGCAAGGCATATAGTCCTCAGATTCACCAAGGTAAGTACAAATGAGAAAATCTTAAAGGCAACTAGAGAGAAGGGTTAAGTCACATATAGATGAAGCCCTATCAGGCTAGTGGCAGACCTCTCAGCAGAAACCTTGCAAGCCCAAAGAGATGTTTGGCCTATTTTTAGCATCCTTAAAGAAACAAATTTCCAAAAAAAGAATTTCCTATCTTGCCAAACTAAGCGTCATAAGTGAAGAAGAAACAAAATTCTGAGGCAAGCAAATACGGAGAGTATATGTTTTAACTAGGCCAGCCTTACAAGAGGTCCTTAACAGAGTGCTAAACAGGAATTGGAGGAATGACATCTGTTACCACAAAAACACAGTTAAGCACATAGCCCACAGGCACTATAAGCAATGACACAAGGAAGTTCACATAACAACAGTTAACAACACATTGACAGGATCAAAGTCACACGTATCAATACTAACTTTGAATGCAAACGTACAACCATCTGATCTTTGACAAAGCTAACAAAAACAAGCAATTGGGAAAGGACTCTGTATTCAATAAATGGTGCTGGAATAACTGGCTAGCCGCATGCAGAAAAATGAAACTAGACCTTTAATTTTCACCACATGCAAAAATTAACTGGGCTAAACATCCCATGTAAAAGACACAAGGTGGCAAGCTGGATAGAAAGATAGGACAAAATCATCTGTTGTCTTCAGGCTACCCATCTCACATGTAATGACACACAGGCTCTGAGCGAAAGGATGGAGAAAGATGTACCATACCGATGGGAAACAAAAAATAGGAGGAGTCTCTATTCTTGTATAAGATAAAACAGACTTTAAATCAATAAAAATTAAGAAGGACAATGAAGGACATTACATAATGATAAGTGGTGCCATCCAATAAGACTTGACTATCCTAAATATTTATGCATTTAACATTGGAGCACCAAGATTTATAAAGCAAATTATTTTGGGGCTATAAAAAGATTTAGACAATCACAAAATAACAGTGAGAGACTTCGACATCCTACTTACAGCATTAGATGGATGATCAAGGCAGAAAACTAACAAGGAAACTCTGAACTTAAACTCGACACTTGACCTTTGGACATATTAGACATCTACGAAACACTCCACCCAACAACCACAGAATACACATTATTCTCATCTGCACATGAAACACATTCTATGTTCAACCATATGCTTGGTTATTAAGCAATTCTCAAAAATTCAAAAACATTGAAATCATACCAAGCCCACTTTCAGACCACAGTGTAATACAAATGAAAATTAATATCAAGAAGATCTCTCAAAACTATGCAAATATATGGAAATTAAATAAAATGCTTCTGAATAATTCCTTGGTGAACACAGAAGTTAAAGCAAAATTTAAAAAATTATTTGAAATTAATGCAAATAAGGACACAGCATACCAAAATCTTGGGAATGTAGCCAAAGCAGTGTTAAGAAGAAAGCAATGAACACAAATTAGATAACCTAGAGGAAATGGATACATCTCTGGAAATGAAGAGAGAAAGTAAAAATGTCCCTGTTTACAGATAACATATGTATTAGTCTGTTCTCATATTGCTAATAAGACATACTCAAGACTGGGTAATGTATAAAGGAAAGAGGTTTAATTGACTCCCAGTTCCACATGGCTGGAGAGGCCTCACAATCATGGCAGAAGGCAAAGAAGGAGCAAAGTCACATCTTACATGGTGGCAGGCAAGAGAGCTTGTGCAGGGGAACTCCCATTTATAAAACCATCAGATCTTGTGAGATTTGTTCACTACCACAAGAACAGTATGGGGGAAACCACCTACATGATTCAATTATCTTCCCCTGTCCCCACCCTTGACACATGGGGATTATTATAATTCAAGGTGAGATTTGGGTGGAGACACAGCCAAACCCTGTCAATATAATTCTTTACCTAGAAAACCCCATGGTCTCTGCTCAAAAGCTCCTTAATATGATAAACATTGACGAAGTTTCAAGATACAAAACAGGTATGCAAAAAAGAGTAGTGTTTCTATACACCAAGAACATGCAAACTGAGAGCCAAAGCAAGAACACAATCACGTTCACAGTTGCCACAAAAATAGTAAAATACCTAGAAAAACATTACATGCTCATGGAATAAGAAGATTCAATATTGCTAAAATGATCATACTTCCCAAAGCAATTTACAGATTCAATGCTATTCCTATCAAAGTACCAGTGGCATTCTACATAAAATTAGAAAAAATATTAGCCTAAAATTTCCATGGAACCCAAAAATATCCTGAATAAGTCAAGGCAATCCTAAGCAAAGATAACAAAGCTAGAGGTATCACATTACCCAACTTCAAACTATGCTATAAGGCTAGTTTGTAGCATCTCAATCTCCCTAAGTCTTTGAATTCCTTCCTCTACATTAAACCAAGGTAGATCAGGCATTTCCAGCTCTCTCACAGTGGGTGATCTTTTGATCCATATTTTTGTTAATGACCCAATAAACTATTAGAACCTTTTTTAACTCCCCAAGCTACAGCATTAAATGCAGAATCCCTTCTTTGTGAGTCCAAATCAATAAATTCAGCCTGATCCAACTTTATGTTTCTTCCACCATTGTCTCAGACCCTTAATATCCATTCACATGCCTCTTCCCCAGATTTCTGATTATATAAATTGGAAAACTCAAGCAGTTCTTTTGGAGTGTAGCACACTTCCTCTTGGGTCACACTCTCAACCTCACCTCTAGGGGCTTGCAGGGACTTTAGTCTACCTATAGGTCTAAAAAAAAGCAGGGGTCTTGGGGGTGGGTCCTGAGCAGAATCAACATTCTCTTGCCTGGCAATTGCCTCAGGTGAGGCCATCACTGTTGCCTCAAGCAGTGCATGGTTAATCTCCTCAGACAAAGGTGGAAAGGCTGATGACAGCCTGGGTCGGGTAGGGCATGTGTTCACCTCTGGGGGTGTGAAAGCTGTTTCCCCCTGGCAAAAAAGCTGATCAGAATTTAGGAATTCAGTGCTCCCAGCCTCAACAGGGTCCTTTCACATGTACTCATTCCAAATTTCAGGGTCTCATTCTTTTCCAATCAATGCCCCCACTTTAACAGTAGACACCTGGCGAGGCTGTGCGTGCACCTTTCGTTGACGGTCAGCCACTCACATGATAAGAGCTTGTGTCTGATTTTCCACAATTTCAGCTTTTTCTCTACAGGAGATAAGACTCTCAGGGCAATTTGAGAAGATTGGAGGCTCAGTATGTGTTCTGGAGCTAAGGCATAGATCCCTAGTTCATCATTTTCTTTCATCACTCTCTCTAGTGAACTTAGCAGCAACCAACCAAATTCATTATATTCCTTGGTTCTCCCCATATTGCCTCTCACAAGCAGCGAATTAGGAATATCAAATGCATTTATTTTGCATAACCCTTCAAACAGTTTATGCCATTGACTATCGGTGTTCTGCATACTTTTAGAAGTAGAGTTCTTAGCATTTTTTGAGTCTAATCATATTAAGCAGCCAACTCCAGAAACCCCAAAACCAGCTAAAGAACCCCATCCTTAAAATTCTGTTCCTCTAGAACCACTCCCAGTACCAAAATCTGTATTACTCAGGGTTCTCTAGAGGGAAAGGACTAATAAGATAGAAGTATATATGAAAGAGAGTTTATTAAGAAGTATTGACTCACAGGATCACAAAGTGAAGTCCCACAATAGGCTGTCTGCAAGCTGAGGAGAAAGAAAGCCAGTTTAAGTCCCCAAATATCAAAAGTAGAGAAACCGAGAGTGCAACTTTAGGTCTATGGCCAAAGGCCAGACAGCCCCTGGCAAAACACCTATGTAGGTTCAAAAGTCCAAAAGCTGAAGAACTTGGAGTCTGATGTTTGCGGGCAAAAAGCATCCAGCACAGGAAAAAGATAGAGGCCAGAAAACTCAGGCCAGTCTAGTCCTTCCACATTCCTCTGCCTGCCTTTATCCCAGCCATGCTGGTAGCTGATTAAATGGTATCCACTAGGTCGCTGATTAGGAGGGTCTACCTCTGCCAGTCCACTGACTCAAATGTTAATTTCCTTTGGCAACACCCTCACAGACACACCCAGGAACAATACTTTGCATCCTTCAATCCAAGTTGACACTCAGTATTAAACATCACACTGTGCATACCCAAAGGAAATGCAATAAATATGTTGAAAACATATATACACTCCCAAGTTTTTGTAGCATTATTCACAATAGCTAGCCAAGATATGGAGTCAACCTAAGGGTTAAATGTCTAACAACCAATGAATGAATAAAGAAAATGTGGTGTCTATCTATCTATCTATCTCAATAGATACACACAGATAACACACACAAACCTACCTATACACACACACACACACACACACACACACACACACAGGAGAATACAGTCAGCTTTTTGTACCTGCAGTTCAACCAAATGAAACCAACAGATCAAAAATATTTGACAAAAAAATACAACAATAAAATACAATACCAATAAAGAAAAACACGGTTCAACAATTACTTAAACAGCATTTACATTTTATTAGGTATTATAAGTAATCTAGAGATGACTTGAAGTATACAGGAGAATGTGTGTAGGTTATATCCAAATACTATATCGTGTGACATAAGGGACTTGAGCATTCTCATACTTTGGTATTTGCAGAGATCCTGAAACCTATCCCCTGTAGGTACTGAGAGACAACTATATTATTCAGCCTTTAAAAAAGAAGAAAATTCTGTTATTTGTGACAACATGGATAGACCAGGAGGACATGATAACATGTGAATAACCCAGGCACATGAAAACAAACACTATGTGATCTCACTTATATGTGGAATCTAAAAAGTTCAACTCATAGAACCAGAGTAGAATGTGGTACCAAAAGGGTAGGCGTGAGGTTAGAATCGGGAGATGTTTGTCACAAGATATAAAGTGACAGTTTCTCAAGATAAGTTCTGAATATTTATTTCATAACGTGGTGATTATAGTTAATTATAATGAATTGTTTACAACTGACACTTTAACAGCATGCATTTGAACTGGGTGGCTCCACTTATAAGCTGATTTTTAAAATAAATGTATTGTAAAATTTTTTGAAGATTTATGACAACCTGAAAATCATCAGATGATTCATGTAGCTTAGACATATCAAAAAATTAAGAAAAAGATATGTCATATCATTTACTACCATAAAATAGACATCAATTATTAGAAGTTAATTTTTTTTAATTTTTTTTCAAAACTTAAAGACACAAACACAGACTCTATATGGCACCATTCTCAGTCAAGAAAAATCTAAACAAAAGGAAAGACATCGTGTTAAATCACAACTTTTTAAAAATAATTGTAGTACATACTGTGATAATTTTGTAGTCACTTTCTGTTGCTAATGTGGTAAGCTCAATTTTTGCCAGTATTCACTTAAAAAGCTGTGTGATATGAACCATCTCCATGTGAGCAGTTAATCTCTTCAGTAAATCGCACATAGTAGACAAAAGTGATCTCTTGTAATTCGAGGTATTTTGTATTGTGTTTAGTGCAAGACTGTTAACCTTGAAAAATACCATCGGGCCAATACGAAGTGCCACTAGTGATGCTGTAGGTTCTGGAAAGAAGCAGAAATATGTCAGGACAATCCAAGAAAATACGAAATTGTTTGGTATGTACCATAGACTGAGGTCTGTGGTTATGGTTGTCCACCATTTGAAAATTAATGAATCCAGCTAAAGGACCATTGTAAAGAAATAAAAGAAAATTCATGATGCCTTCACTGCAGCTATGCCAGCAGGCAGAAAGAAACCTTACACTTTTTGTGAAATACCTTTTGATCTCGTTGAAAATGCAGTTTTTATATGGATGCAGGATTGCTATAACAAAGGCATATCTATAAACTCTAATATGACTTAAGAAAAAGTAAAGTCATTATATGACAACTTAAAGCAAAAAGGAAGTATGGAGGATATAAAGCTAGAGAATTTCATACAAGCAAAGGATGGTTTGATGATTTTAGAAAGGTTTGGCTTTAAAAATTTCAAGACAATAGAACAGCTTCTGTCAACCAAAAGGTAGCAGATGAGTTCCCAGATGTCCTTAGGAAAATCACTGAGGAGAAAAGATACCTGCCTGAGCAGGTTTTTAGTGCAAAGGAAAGTACTCTATTCTGGAAAAAAAAAAAAGCCACAAATAACATTTAATAGTATGAAAGAAAAGCAAGCTACAGGATTTAAGGCAGAAAGGGATATGCCAACTCTACTGTTCTGTGCAAATGCAGTTGGGTTTGTGATCAGGACTGCCTTTATTTATAAAGCTACTAGCCTCTAGAGACTTGAAAGGAAAAGATAAACATGAGATGCCAGTCTTTTGGTTGTGACACAAGAAGCCCTGGACAATGAGTACCCTTGTTCTGAGTTGACTCCATTGAACCTTTGTCCCTGAAATCAGGAAGTACTTTGCTGATAGAAAGTGGTTTTTAAAGTAATGTTGATATTGGCCCATGCCTCTAGCCACTCAGAACCTCATAATTTCAACACTAAAGATCTCAAAGTGGTCTGCTTTCTCCCAAACACAAAGTCTCCAATTCAGTCTCTACATGAGGGGGTCATAAGGACCTTTAAGGGCCATTACACGTTGTACTTTATAGAAAAGATTATCAACACTGTTAAAGAGAACCCTGATAGAGAGAACATCATAAAAATCTGGATGTATTACGTCATTGAAGACACCATCCTTATAGAAAAAACCATGAAAGCCATTAATCCTGAAACAATAAGTTTCTGCTGGAGAAAACTGTATCCAAATCTTATATATGATTTCACAAGATATGACACAGAGCCAACCCAGGAAATTATGAAAGAGATTGTGGATATGGCAAAAAAGGTTGAGAAGTAAAAACATTTCAAGATATGTACCTTGGAGAAATCAAAGTGTTAATAGACACTCTACCTAAAGAGTGAACAGAAGACAACTTAAAGGAGATGAACGCTTCTGAACCAGTGCTAGATGATGAGGTAGAAGACATAGAAGAAGCAATGCCAGAAAATAAATTGGGCACGCTGGTAGAAGGGTTGGGATTATTCACGTTTGTTTTTGACTTGTTATGCAACATGGCCCCGTCTATGACATAAGCACTAAAACTAAAGCAAACGGTGGAAGAATGGATGCCACACAGAAACATTTCTAGAGAAACGCAGAAGCAAAAATGACAGAAATTGCAATGTATTTCCGTAAAGTTATGCCTACTGTGATTGCCTCTCCTGCCTCCCCCTCCCCCTCATCCACCTCTTCTGCCTCTGTCAACGGTGAGACAGCAAGAACAACTCCCCTGTTATTCCTCCTCCTCTGCCCAATCAAAGTGAAGAGGATGAGGATGACGACTTTTATGATGACCCACTACAGTATATAGTGGATATACTGTATATATATATATATATATATATATATATATATAGTATATATTTCGCTCCCTTATGATTTTCTTAATAACGTTTGTTTATTGTAAAAAATAACACATATAACACAGAAAATACGTGTTAATTGACTGTTTATATTATTGATAAAGAATCTGGTCAAAAGTAAGTTGTTAGTAATTAAGTTTTGCCAAAGTCAAAAGTTATATGCAGGTTTTTTATTGTATGCAGGGTGGGTACCCCTAACCCCCATGTTCAACTATCATTATTTGTACCTGAAAATTGCTCAGAGGTTAGATGGTAAATGTCCTCAACACAAAAAAACTCATAAGTATATAGGTCTATGAGTAATTAATTAGTTTGATTTAATAATTTCACAATATATACACGTATCAGTACATGTTGTACATCATAAATACATAGCTTTTATTTGGCAATTATACCTTAAGCTGAAAAAATTATCATGCACTATTTTTGTCATTTAAATGTGATGTAAATTTAATGCAAATATGTAAACGTGAATTGAATTTAAAAAGGAATAGGAAAGATGATCTCAGAATTTGTTAAACTGTATAAATTTGGCATTTGGAAATTTTTTTAAAAGAATAAGAACAGAAAATATGTTACCTCATTTATTCCTTTTCTGATGCTCTTCCCCCTCTTAATGATGATCTGAATTTCTCATCTATATTATCTTCTTTCTATCTGAATAACTTCTTTTAAGACATCTTGCAAGAGAGGTCTGTTGGAATCAAATTCTTTCAATATGTGTTTTGGATAAGGCATTTATTTTTCACTTTTGAAGTATAATTTATCTGAGTACAGAATGCTAGGTTTATGAGAGGGAGATTCTTTAAACATTTTAACTATTTCACTCTGATTTTTCTTGTTTATATGGTTTCTGGTAAGAAGTCCAATCTAATTCTTATTCTTGTTCCTCTAGGTAGGGCATTTTAATCTCTAATTTCTTTTAATTACAAAATTAATACATAGTAATTTAATCTACTATTTTATCATCTCTTTCCTATTTTCCCCGTAGGATTTTTCCTTTAAGGTTGTCCTGTAGCTCTTTTCTCTAGTTATTAAACCAATAGCTATTATTTTAATGATTATAGCTGTATGCTTTCATTTACACTTAGTAATTAAACATTCTGCTCATAACCCTCCCATTTCTCACATGATACCTTTTATTAACATATGTATACTATTTGGCTTATTTCACTTATTCTGGAGGATAAACTTTAATATCAATCTGGTATATTGCAAAATGTGACATTTAAATTATAAGTATAATAAAGTTTAAAATGTTAGCATCTTTACAATATTAATTCTTCTCAGCCAGAACCATAAATATATTTGTAGGTAATGAAGCCTGTTATTTACCTGTTGGAGGAGTTTGTATTTTCCTTATATAGTTCCAAAAATGTTTATAATACATTTATTTCTTGGTGTTACAACTTTTTTTAGCCTTTCTTGTACATAGGTTAATTTTACATTGTCTTTTCTGATTATTACTTATGTATAGGAAATCAAATAATTTTGTTATATACTTGTTTTTTTCCCATACACCAGTTCTCATCATTTATTTTTTCTTCTCTCAGATTTTCCAAGTGATTAATTATATAATCTATGTTTTTGAGGCACAAACATTAAAATCATCCCACATTTTCAAATTGTCATAAGAAATACTTTCCTGGACATTACAATACAGACTAAGTCCAGCAGAATGCTACATCGATTGCTTTGTTTAAATTCACCCTTACCCAGTCTAGGCTATTAGAAGTAGCTTATTCCCCACTGCTCTAGGACCTAGGTAGGCCCTTCTGTGAATTTTACTCTAGGATCATCCAAAGCTGCTCCAGAGATGAGACGTGAATTCACTAGAAACATTTTGCTAAAAATAATGACAATTGTAAGTATTATGCTCGTCTTTGTTATTAAAACAAATTATTCAAATTTATATATGATGTTTGGTTAGGAAGTTTGAAAAATGAATTAATATGATTGACACAAATGAATTTGTCAGACATGAAGTCATGTTGTACTTATTTAAACATATATTTTCTTATGTGGCTTTTCAGTTGGCAAAACTTTTCATCTCTTTTGTTTCCTTTGCGGCTCTCTGAAGTAACAATACAGTTCCTGGGTCTGTTTCAAAGATTTCCCAGCATAATTAAAGTTTAGCACAGTTTCTGAAAAGTGCATTAATACTTGGTACATGTTTATCTTTATAATTATTTTTGTTACGTTTACTGTTGCTTTCAATAACGCCCAGTGCAGGCATTATATCCCGTGTATAGACAGAGAAAATCGATAATTTGTTACACTAAGTGACTTGGTTAGGGCTGCACAGCATTTGCTTTTATTTTTGTAAATGTCATTTTTGTCTGTGAATTTTATTTCATTGAAAATGATGCCAGCTCATTGAAGTGAAACATTTCAAAGATGGGTGAGGAGAAATGGCATGATTCACTCCCACGTTATATTCATTCTTCCTCTTGCCTTAAGCAATGCTAACAGCATGGGGCATATACTTCCCCACTACATTCCATGAACAATTTCTTACAGATTAATCAAATACCTATAATAAGGCATTTTAGGTCACTGATTGTAAAACAAACAAACAAACAGAAAAAAACAGGAATCTGGGATTTCTTTGTAAATGTTTCAACATCTCTATTTTTCCTGAAGTGCTGGAGATGCAATGCAAACATTCCATTGCAAATGAACAATGGAATTTTTTTTGAATTTAAGATTTAATATTGTAATTTACTAAAGAAGATTGTCAGCATTTGGATGTGTGTGTTGACTTACAGCAAATGCCGAATATGTCCAATATTGTTTAAGAATGTATTCTTTTTTCTACTGTTCCTTCATGAGTTATTAAGTCAGTCTCTCGTTTTAATTAGTGTGCTTTTATATTTAATAATGAGTATGAATATATATCTCAGCTAATCTTTGTTTTTGAGGTTTCTCTTGAATATCCTGATCTACAACATTTTCTTACAGCTCAGTTCTAGCCAGAGTGCTTCAAATATTTAGGCAGAAAAGGCATGTGAGAAATTTTATCCAACAACTTAAAAGTATGTTGGATAATTTGCAATGTTTTCTAGCGTTTTGTAGATTGTCTCTTAATGTTGTTAATTGTTTCTTTTTCTGTGCACTAGCCTTTTAGCTTGATATAACCCTATTTACCTATTTTTGCTTTTGTTGACTGTTCTTTTGAGGTCTTACCCCCAAAAATTCTTTGCCCAGACTAATGTCCTGTAGTGTCTCCCCAATTATTTCTTCTTCTTCTAGTAGTTTCATAGTTTTAGGTCTTACTTTTAAGTCTTTGATCCATTTTGAGTTGATCTTTGTATTGGTAAAATATGGGGATCTAGTTTTATTCTTCTGCATGTGGATATCCAGTTTTCCCCTCACCATTTATTAAAGAGACTATTCTTTCCCTCAGTGTATGCTCTTGGTGCTCATGTCAAAAATGCTTTGCATGTAAGTGCATGGAATTTTTTATGGGTTCTTTGTTTTGTTCCATGGGTCTTTCTGTTTTTATGCCATTAGCATCTCCTTTTGTTTACAGTAGCTTTGCCATATTCAAGAAGGGATTAATAATCAGAAAATATAATTAACTTAATGGCAATTAACCAAAATGATTAAAAATGGACAAAAGAGCTGAATAGACATTTCTCAAAAGACATACAAATGACCAACATGTATATGAAATACTTATTTTAAAATATATTTAAAAATATGTATTTAACATTACTAAAAATCAGGAAAATGCAAATCAAAACCACAATGGGACATTATCTCATCTCAGTAGGAATGGCTATTATAAAAAAGACAAAAAATAACAAATGTTGGTGAGAATGCAGAGAAAGAGAAACACTCATATAGTGTTGGTGGGAATATGAAGTAGAACAGTCATTATGGAAAAGAGTACAGAGGTTTATCGAAGCACTAAACATAGAACTGCCATATGATCCAGCAATGCCACTACTGGGTATATATCCCAATGAAAGGAAATCAGTGTATTGAAGGGGTATCTGCATTTCCATGTTTACTGAAGCACTGGTCACAATAGAGAAGATATAGAATCAGCCGAAGTGTCTATCGACAGATGACTAGATAAGGAAAATGTACATATACACAATGAAATATTATTCAGCCACAAAAAGGAATGAGATTCTGTCATTTCCCACAAAATGGATGACACTGTAGGTGATTAAGTGAAATAAGCCTGGCAAAGAAAGACAAACTTCACATGTTCTCACTATTTGTGGGAGCTACAATAGTGGATCTCACGGAGGTAGAGAGTAGAGTGGTGATTATGAGAAGCTGGGAAGGGAAGGGAATGGGAAGAAGAGACATTGGTTACTGGATACAAAAATACAATTAGACAGAAGGAATAACTTGTAGTACTTAAAAATACAGTAGAGAAATTATAGTTAATAATGATTTATTGTGTGTTTCAAAATCGCTGGAGAAAACAATCGTAATTTTTCCATCACAAAGAAAAGATAAATATTTGAGGTGTTAAATATCCAAGTTACCCTGATTTGATCATTACATGTTGTATACATGTAGCAAAACATCACATGTACCCCTGAATATGTTGAACTATAATATGTGATACCATCTGCGATAGTAGATGACATTTAAAATTTGTACAGCTTCAGGGAGAGTCTTCGTTCAGGACCTTAAAGAACCATCCTGAGACAATGCACGTAATTGTGTTTTTTAACAGGTCGGTTTTTTTTTTTACCATTAAGCCTGTCCCTGTTGGGTCATATGGTAAGTTGAACCTCCAATTAATGTTTTGTTCTGATGTTCAGTGTTGGACATCACGGTCTGTGAAACGGGGTCCCTGATTACTGTCTATCCTTCTTGGCATGCCATGCATGACACGTAAGTAGTGAGACACTTGATCGTTTTCAGTTGAGTGACATGTTTTATTGGGAGGGCCTGTAGTATCTATATTGTGTCCGCACAGGCTAAGATATACCTTTTCCCTCCACACTGGGTCAGGGGATCAATAATTGGCTTGCCAGTTCCACACAGGTTGTATGGCTCCATGTTTGTGACCTACTGTGAAGGGAACATATGGATATCTGTTCACATGTTCAGCCATGAACATATGTTCATAGGTTGCAGCCGTGAACAGTTCTCACAGTTCTGAACAGCTGACAAAACATTTTCGTTTTGTTTTTGTTTTTGTTTTTGAGACGGAGTTTCGCTCTTGTTACCCAGGCTGGAGTGCAATGGCGTGATCTCAGCTGACCACAACCTCCGCCTCCTGGGTTCAAGCGATTCTCCTGCCTCAGCCTCCCGAGTAGCTGGGAGACAAAACATTTTCATAGCAGATTGGAATGGCTGCTGCTTTTGCTATGGCTCACCTGTGGCTGCCCCCTGGTGGCCACTCTTATGATGTTCCCATATAACAGCCTCTTCTGATGGGCTCAAAGCAAATTGCCCAAACATGAGTAAGGGAGTCTACCTCTTGATTTCCAGGAGGGGACTTGGGGCTATGTGTGCATTCATATGGTACATTATAAGATGGACATTCCTCTCTTGTAACCTGATGTCGATGTCTTGCCACATGGACATTCCCCAAAGGGCTTGCCCAAGCCTGCCAACTGTCTGCAGCCCATTGATTGATCCACATAGTAAGACCTCTGTATGTACTCCAACTATCTTTGCAAATGACTAGTGGCCAAGACTCATGGGTAATGAGTATCCAAATTGCCCATAGCTTGTCCCATTCACTGTTTGGTCCTAATCCTCATTCTATCTATATGATGTTAGTATCCACTTGCACAATGACTGCTGACCATTGGTGTTGAGTGCCTTTGCTAGACCCATGAGTGTACCAGGCCCTCGAAGGAGTCATTAGGGTCCCCTCATATATGATGACTCCACTCCCATATCAGACTCCTCTACTTGTTCAAAGTGGATGGGTACGAGCACGTCCTGTAGTGCCTGGCTTAAAGGACTAGTGGACAGGATACATCTCTGTTGTAGACAGGCATGCCAATTCTGCAGGGTGTGTGATTGTACTACTCTGGTGGGCTTGTCTAGGAGATATTCTATTCACTCTTCTATGGAACAGGCAGGTTTTACCCTGACAGCCAGCTTTCTGGTGATGGCTTCCAATTGTTCAATGCCGTGTATACATGGTAAATAGCTGTTGTTCTAGGATTGTATAGCAGGATTCTGTCCCCTTCCATCATTGAGACGAAAATCCTACAGATACCATTCCCATTGGTTGCTTTTGCCATAAACTTCATTTCATCATTGTGATATCTCCAGTGACTTATAATACAAAAGAGTGCTAGACTTTGCTCCTCGTGCTTGGGCTTGTTTCACTAATGTTTTGCTTTGCCAAATGTTCTTATTCCACATGTGTCTCATCCCACTTGTTACCTGCCTTTATTAGGATATGTAATAGGCACAGGGTTTGTGCAAAATGAGGAATGAATATCCTTCAGTAGCCCAGTAAACCCAGGAAAACTTGGAGTTGCTTTATTGTCTGGGGAATAGGCTGCTGTGGTCTGTTATCAATGACAGCGTAGATATTTCACAGCTTAAGGATCACTTGATTTAGCAGTTCAGCCATATTGGATACAACTGCATGTACAGGGGTACCATTTTGTTTAGCTTACAATAGTCTCTCATCATTCTCCAGGTGCCAGTTGGCTTCTTCACGGGTAGATAGGGCTGTTACAGGGGCTCTTTGCCAACCTATTTGTACCTTATGCAATTTCTCAATTGGTTGGGTGGTTTGAGAGTGTATTCGTCCATCTTCACATTGCTATAAAGAACTACCTGAGAGTGGGTAATTTATAAAGAAGAGGTTTAATTGACTCATGGTTCCACAGGCTGTACGGGAAGCATGGCTGGGGAGGCCTCAGGAAACTTACGATTACGGCGGAAGGCAAAGGAAAAGGAGGCACAATCTTCACATGGCTAATCAGGAGAGACAGAGCGGAGGGGGGAAGTGCCACACATTTAAACCCATCATATCTAGTAAAAGCTCACTCACAATCACAAGCACTGCAAGGGGGAAATCTACCCAGATGATCCAGTGACTTCCTACCAGGTCCCTCTCCAACATTGGGAACTACAATTCAACATGAGACTTGGGGTGGGGGAAGAGAGCCAAACCATATTACAGAGTGCCCCCCAGCAGATAGTATTGTTTCATGTTTATTACCTGCCTGGGCTGGGGCAAGGGCACAGGCACCCATTTGACATATCTTCTTTCATTCCTTGGTTGCTTTCTGGACTTGGTCCTTGTTTTTATCCAGTTCCCCTGAGGTCCGCCAATATTTCCCCCATATCATAGATTGTATTTCCCATTAAAAGGTTAAGAAGTGTGACCAATGTCCCATATCATAACCCTTTTCAAATTGGAAATGACCAAGGCATTCAATCAGTACCTAACATAATTTTAAGATTTTTTTAAATACACAAAAGGCTTACCTACAAGTATTTATATCATTTACATTTACTCAATTTATTTTTGGCAGTTCATCTAGTTTACCCATGAGTGCCAAGAGACTAGATAAAGCTAACCATTATTCCAACTTTTTCTTTTTTTAACCATTTTCATAGCCTGAGAATATCAGGTGTTAACCTAAGCAAGAAACTTAAAGTTAAGTACATTGGCATTTTTGCTGATAACTCAAAAACTTCAGCTGTTTTCATTAAATTAACAATATTAAATTAGTTTTACTTATCCAAAAATCACAAAAAGATCCCTCTGTTTTTGGCTCATCTTATGGTTTTAAAACCTTCAGGTAAAACCCTGACACCTTAAAATACCTAGCAGAGGTGAATATAAAGCTTATCTAGTTAGGAAACCTAGGCAAAAATATAGACTGACATGCCAGCAGTATCTCAAATTTTATTTTACCAATAATTTTTAATCCAGTTTATGTGCTGAAAATTACTAAATTCATATGAACCTGAAAATCATTTGAAATTATTTAATTGTTTATGGCCATACCACCCTGAACATGCCCAATCTCATCTGAAATTATTTAATTTATGAGTATTCATTTATTTATAAGCCAATTTGATAGTATGGTAGATACTCCATAAAATAATATATGTACATAAATATAAACACATTTAAACATGTATATATACACAGACACGAAGATCGAATAGGTTTTACCTCAGAACTCTAGCCATGAGACAGCATTACAAACTCATTGTTTTACAAAAAAATGCATCTAAGTAATTTCTTACAAAATTTAGACCTGTTCACGTGACTACACTTTGTTTTCCCTGATAGGTAATCCAGTGAACGCTGTGCATCAGAATTTGGCCTAAGCAGTTTCCATAGCAATTTAATTCTTTAAAAAGCCTCCTTTTCCCTTTTTTACTTCAGGTCCAAATGAGTTACCAGTGTTTACATTGTAGCTAGAACTGACTGAACTGTATAACAAAAACAAAATCTCCAAGTAACCTTGAATTGGCAGGATCATAGACATTGAGTTTTATCTCAATACCAGTAGCTTAATAACAGTAGATTCAAAGCAGGCAAAAAAGAAAGTAGAGACATAAATAAAGAACTTAGAAGATTCTACTTAACTTTATAGTTTCAGGTTAACACTTTGAGCTCTGAATTTTTCTTGTTGTAATTTAGCCATGAGTTTTAAAATGTGCACAAGAATGGACCATAGTATATAACCAGTTGAAGTCCTAGAAAACCTGGCATACCTTTTAACTGCTGCAGGAGTTTCTATACTTCCTCCCTTTCCTGCTATAATGATTTCCCAGTAACCAGCCTTATTGCAATAATAGTACATTTGCTATCCTTATCATACGTTAATATCTTATCTCATTGCAATACTCAGTTGCCACCAGTGTTTTCTGAGCATCCTTGTACCCATGCAGTGGCCCACAAAGGTTGAACAGCTCTGAGTAGAGCCGCTCACCCCATATGTATGTGGCTGACCACCCTGGGATTTTACCCCGCAGATGCCTTCTCCTGACTCATCCTTTGGTCTCTTGGATCCTGTTCATGATGCCAATTGTTGTGAGAATAATTTAGACTGTAACACACCCCCAGCCCCAAGCTGTGAAGGTGCCAAGAAACCAAACAATGATAGACAAGTCTAGCTTGGCAAGTAAATGAGCTTAGACTTACATCCAGAGTACTCCTGGGCAGCAGCAAGACAGTTCTAGAGATCTGTGCCACCCCTCGTCTCTAAACTGCTTTTAAGCTAATTTCCTGGCTCTTCGCCTTCTGTATTTGAGCGACGAGACTGTTTTTGTGGTAGGTCCTTAGATGCTCTTTAGGATTTTGGGATTCTCTGGGACACCTGCTCCTCTACTGGGCACCATGGCCTTAACGCACCACCCCAGACTTCAGGGATCACGCAGCAGGTATACATCCTTAAGTAACCTGGTGAGGGACCGCTCACACTACAACTTCGGTGATCTCCTGATCCAGGACTGAGACCTTAGGAAGAAAATTCTCTCTCCTTGTTTTCTCCTCCTCCCACAGCTTGAAGGAAATACCTCTCACCAGGCCTCTCTGAATCCTCTTCACCAGATGTGTGACATAGCCTGCTGTTACGCTGCAATGCTAATTCTTTACAAGAATGTCAATCTCCTCACGCAGGTACTTATTCATGTGGAAGTCAAGGCCCAGGCAGATGTAGTACTATACAATAACAACCCAGGCTGCCTTCTTCACGGTGCAAATGGCAGCCCTCATTGGCAGGTCCTTAGTAAAAGAGCTACTGCAATGAACATGGGAGCATAGATAGCACTCAACATACTGATTTCATTTCCTTTGGATCATTTGTTGGTTCTGTTTTTAACAAAAAATCATTGCCCATGTCAATGTCAGGAAGCTTTTTCCCTATGTTTTCTTCTAGTTATTTTACAGTTTCAAGACTTAACTTTAGATCTTTAATCTTTTGGAGTTGATTGTTTAATTTGTTGTCATTTTTTTTTTTTTATTGCTGAGAGTATTCCACAGTATAAATGTAGCATGGCTTCTTCGTAGATTCACCCATTGAAGGACTTTGGGCTTATTTCCACTTGTTGGCTATTACAAAAATACTGCTATGCACATTTATATCCAGGTTTTTGTGTGAATACAAATTTTCAGTTTCCTATGATCAAAGCCTGAAAATGTAATTGTTTGGTCATATGGTAAGTAGATGTTTAGTTGTGTAAGGAAGGATCACTATCTTTACCATAGTGGCTACACCTTTTTAATACTCACCAGTCAATCAATGTGTGAGTGATTCAGTTTCTTCACATCCTTTCCAGTATTCACTGTTATGACTATATTTTTACATTAGGCATTCCAATACATATGTAGTGATATCTCATTGGGATTTTAATTTGTATTTCCCTGATGACTAATAACCTTAAATATGTATTCATGTATGTTTTTTACCCTTATGTATCCTCTTCAGTAAATTGTCTGTTCACGTCCTCTGCCTATATTATAATTGGATTATTTTTATGACTTTTAAAAATCCTTTATGCATTCTGTATATTATTCCTTTGTTGAATATAGGGTTTGTAACCGTAACTTGTCTTTTTCCCTTTTCATGGAGTCTTTCATAGAACGAAGGTTTATAATTTCGATGAGGTTTTATTTATCAGTTTTCTTTTTATGGATCTTGTTTTCAATGTTGAGTCTAAGAATTATTGGCCAAGTCCTGGATCCCAAAGATTTTCTTCTGTGTTTTATTTTCCTAAACTATTACATTTTACATATGATTTTGTGATAGGCTTTGAGTTAATTTGTGCATAAGAAGTGAGGATTAGATCAAAATCTGTTTTTTTCCTATAAATGTGCAATTTCTTCAACATCATTTGTTGAAAAGGCTATCCTTCTTCCATTTAATTGCCTTTGCACTTTTGTCAAAATATTAGTTGAGCATATTTTGGTCTATTTCTGTGTTCTCTATTGCATTCTATTCACCTATGTGTCTATCCAACCAGCAATACCATGCTGTCTTATTTGTACTAGCTACATAATAAGTCAAAATTGGATTAAGAGATTCCTCCAACTGTATTCTTTTTCAATATTCCTTCCTTCCTTCCTTTCTTTTCTTTTCTTTTTCTTTCTTTCTTTCTTTTCTTCTCTTTCTCTCTCTCTCTCTCCTTTCTGTCTTTCTGTCTTTCGAGACTAGGTCTCAACATTTTGCCCAGGATGTTCTTGAACTCCTGGGCTCAAGTGACTCCCCACCTTGGCCTTCCAAAGTGCTGGGACTACAGGCATAATTAACTGTGCTCAGCCTCAAAAAAAATTAAGGTATCTTAGTACTTAAGTCTTTCCATATAAGTTTTTAAATAATCACCTCTCTCTCTCTAACTCTCTGTCTCTCTCTCTATCTATCTCTCTCTCTATCTATCTCTCTCTCTCTCTATCTATCTGTCTTTCTATGGCTAGAACGTCTAGTACTACATCAAATAAGAGAGATGAGAGTACAGTAGAAACAATAGTCAATCTTTTACCAATAAGTATGATGTTAGCTGCAGGTATTTGTAGATGAGATTTATCAATTTGAGAATTTTTTTCTATTTTTAGTTTTCTGGGATTTGTTCACGAATAAGTGTTCGATATAGTCAACTGATTTTTGCATTGAGTGATATGATCATATCAATTATATCATTACATCATCAATATCAATTATATCATTTAAATGGTGGATTACATTGATTGATTTTCTAATATGATCTAGTCTTGCATAGATGGAATAAACTGTATTCATCATGATGTAAAATTGTATTTTGTTGGATTCTGTTTGCTAATTTTTTAAGTGTTTTTGTATCTAAGTTCAGGAGAGATATTAGTTTCAATATTTTTGTGCTCTCTTTGCGTAGCTTTGATAAAAGGGTGCTAGGTTCATAGAATAAGTTGGAAAGCGTTCCCACATAGTTTATTTTTTGAAAGAGATTATGTAATATTGGCATTAATTTTTTTAAGTGGTCGATAAAATTTTAGTGATACTATCTGGGCTCGGAGATTTCTTTTACAGAATCATTTTGGTTACAAATTCAATTTCACTAATGATTATAAGAGGTTTTAGATTAACTATTTCATCTTATTAAATTTTATTAGTTTGTGACTGGTCCATTTCTTCTAAGTTGTCAAATGTATGAGTATAAAATTGTTCAGAGTATTCTCTTATTATCACTGTAATACCTTTAGTGATGACCCTCATTTTATTTCTGATATTACTGAGTTGTGTCTTTCTTTTGAATTTTGTCAGGTCTAATAAATGTTTGTCAACTGAACTGGTTTCTTAAAGAATCAGCTTCTTCTTTCAGTGATTTTCTCTGTTTTCCTATTTTTAATAACCTTGATATATTTTCCCATCTTCATTACTTCTTTATTTGAGTCTGTTACATTCTTTTTCTAGTTCTTGAAGTAGAACTAGATTAGAACTTAGATTCTGTATATATGAGATATTTTCTCTTTTGTAGTGTAAGCACTAATGCTATAAATATCACTCTGCACTGCTTTATCTGTGTCTCACATATGTTGTAGTGTTGTGTTTACACTTTTGTTCAGTTTTTGATTTTTTTTAATTTCCTTTAAGCCTTCCTCTTTGACCCATGCATTTTTATAATGGTGTTACTTAATTTTTACATATTTAGGGATGTTTTCCTGTTATCCTTTTGTTATGCATATTTGATTATATTGTGAACAGAGGATATATTATATATACTCTTATTTTTTTAGAGTGTGTTAATGTTTATTTTATCACCCAAGACTTTGTCCATCTTAGTGAATGTTCCATGACTTATTTTCTATATATGTCAGTTATATTCTGTGTTATATTTTTATAAATTAGTTTTCTGTACTTCATTTTATTGATCTGTCTTCTCTTTGTCATCAATTTGTAGATGATATTTTACCTATTTTAAAGTGAATTATGTCTTAATTAATTTATTATTTATTTATTTTACCTTTTTTTTTTGTACTTTAGATTCTGAGGTACATGTGCAGATCATGCAGGGTTGCTGCATAGGTACATAGATGGAAATGTGGTTTGCTGCCTCCATCTACCCCATCAGCTGTATCTGGCATTTCTCCCCATGTTATCCCTTCCCAACCTCCCTGCCCCCCGCTGTCCCTCCCCAGTCCCCCCTCAATAGACTCCAGTGTGTGATGCTCCCCTCCCTGTGTCCATGTGTTCTCATTCTTCAACACCTGCCTATGAGTGAGAACATGTGGTGTTTGATTTTCTGTTCTTGTGTCAGTTTGCTGAGAATGATGGTTTCCAGATTCATCCATGTCCCTACAAAGGACATGAACTCATTGTTTTTCATAGCTGCATAGTATTCCATGGTGTATATGTGCCACATTTTCCCTGTTCAGTCTATCATCGATGGGCATTTGGGTTGGCTCCAGGTCTTTGCTATTGTAAATAGTGTTGCAATGAACATACGTGTGCATGTGTCTTTAAAATAGAACGATTTATAATTCTCTGGATATGTACCCTGTAATGGGATTGCTGGGTCAAATAGAATTTCTATTTCTAGGTCCTTGAGGAATCACCACACTATCTTCCACAATGGTTGAACTAATTTGCACTCCCACCAGCAATGTAAAAATGTTCCTATTTCTCCACATCCTCTCCAGCATCTGTTGTCTCCTAATTTTGTCTTTATCTTTAAGGAAATGAGATTGAAAAATTAAGCCACAAATCAATTCATCATAACTAGTAAATTCATTCTAATTTCATTTCGTTGCTGCAAATGTTAAAATGTTTCAGAAAAGTATTCATATATTTCAATATTGAGTCTTTTGATTCCAGATATGTGTATTTACCTTTTTGGAAGACTTGTTTCAAAACCTTCTTTAAATGTAAGTTGGTTATTTTATATGGTACCTGACCAAATCTTTATAGATATATTACTTATAGATGTTTCGTATGTTTTCTCTCTATTGTGAATTCATCCTAACTCTGCCTGACTTTTTTACATCTTTAAGGTTTTTCTGTAGGCAAAGTGCCAAATGTTCTGTTTTATTCCCTCTGTCCAATATAGTGGGATATGTTATGTGTTCTCGTAATTTTTTTGCAAGGATAAGTGACTTGGATCCTCTATGCCATTGAATTGCAAAAGTAAAATTAAAACTTTGTGTCTTTTATGTCTTATGTCACCTTTTAGATAATGAAAGTGGTTTTGCAATTCCTGCTTCATTCAGTCTTAATGGCATAGAGATACTAGTGGTTGATTATGACATTTAAAGAAGATTTTGTATGTAGAGTATTTTGGTTTTGAACATTATTGTACCAGTTCTCAAAATTCAATATTTTGGTTCAACCATCCCGTCAATCTCATCCACTCTTACCGTAACTAAGCTGAGAATGCCATCACTGTGTTGCATATCCTTCTGCATAATTATCTTGCTTGGATAAATGTATATTAACCTCTTCGTTACTTATAGAGAATGGTTTTAATGTCAAAAATGGCATCATGATACATAGAGTTTCTAAAATTGGCCTTTCTCCCCTAACTGTGCAGCAAAGATCGTCTAGATTTTTAAGGTTTTATAACTTAAAATCTGAGCTTTCAACTCATACGAAATGCATATGAGTATACAGCATGAAGTAAAAGTGCAAGATAGTCCTTGCATGTAGGAGTTATCCAACATCAAAAGCTTCCTGCCTATATTTAAATCAATTCTACATTGTTTTTAAATGTGTGACTTTCTAATTTCATTTATTAAATGGTGAATATTCTTGACTATTTTTAAAGAATCTTTTAAATATCCAAAATAATTTCTTTTATATGAACTTTCAAATTAAATTATCAAATTTCCTCAAGTTCAATTTGGACTTTTGTCCTAGTTGAACATCACTGGTATATAACATTTCATCTTCCTTTTGCATCACTCAGGATATAAACGTTTCTTAACCAAGAAAGCAAGGTCAAGAAAAATCTTTATAATATGATTTCTGGGGTAGTTTTCAGATTGTTTCTGTTTTGAATATATTCATTTACCATTGTGTTTTATTGCCGAAGATCACATGTGAAGTTACAGATTTTTACAGTTTGTCTTTGTTATCCTTTCTTATTGAACTATTTTACAGATTCTCATAGACTGGAAATTCCTAAATTTTCTGGATAATAATATAATTTATGTTTACTGCCTAATGAATTGAAAGCAATACAAACATAATACTGTCATAATCAGCCAGCAGTTTGATTAGCTGATGAGGAATTGCTCACAGCCACCCTTGACTTTGGCTCTGTGCTTCTTTGCCCTAGATGCCCCCCTCTTTGTTTTAAGTATTTCTCTTTCCATCTCTGCACTGGAAACTGGTTTCTAAGTAATCATGCTGAGGGTACTATGTTGTTAATTCAACCAGAGTTAATATGCTGTCAAAGAATTTCAAATTCAGTAATGACCTCTGGGGATAAAGAATGCTATTTAATACCAGAATGTGAGACCTAGCCAGTACGCAGTTATTACGGTGGTATAGTCTAAGTAGGAATTCACCATTTCATCTATCATGTTAAACATAAAGTGAAATGTCATGATGATCAATATCATCTGTTCACGTCAGTTTATACTGTGCAAAAGTGTTTCCACATATGTTGTCCCTTTTGAGTTTCATGAGAAATCTTTCAGAAATATATCACCTATTTCATGAAGTAATCGTAAGGCGTTTGTGAGAAAGTCTGATAGTCCACACCAAGTTACACAGCAATGAATAAACACTCATTAAATATTCCATTATTACTGTAGTCATCTTGTTTATCAATACTAAAGGCATGAAACTAGCCAAGTGCAGTGGCTCATGCCTGTAATTCCAACGCTTTAGGAGGCTGAGGTGGGAGGATTGCTTGAGGTCAGAAGTCCAGGACCAGCAAGAAACATTAGGGAGACTCCA
This sequence comes from Ateles fusciceps, assembly GCA_036589455.1. Classification (NCBI taxonomy): domain Eukaryota; kingdom Metazoa; phylum Chordata; class Mammalia; order Primates; family Atelidae; genus Ateles; species Ateles fusciceps. Next base: position 65,491 of record JAZHEH010002563.1, read on the forward strand.
TCTCTACAAAAAATAAAAACAAATTAGCGGAATGTGATGGTGTGTGCCTATAGTCCCACCTACTTGAGAGGTGGAGGTGGGAGGTTTACTTGAGCCCAGGATTTTGAGTCTGCAGTGAGCTAAAATCACACTACTGCACTCCAGCCTGGATGAGAGAGACCCCATCTCTATAAATTAAATAAATAAACAATACTAAAGGCATGAAACTATTATTGCTTTAAATTATTTCTACAGATTTTTTTTTTTTGAGACAGAGTTTCACTCTTGTTACCCAGGCTGGAGTGCAACAGCACGATCTCGGCTCACCACAACCTCCACCTCCTGGGTTCAAGCAATTCTCCTGCCTCAGCCTCTTGAGTAGCTGGGACTACAGGTGTGCGCCACCATGCCCAGCTAATTTTTGTATTCTTAGTAGAGAGGGGGTTTCACCATGTTGACGAGGCTCTACAGATGTATTTTAACATCACTTTCTCACATCCCTCAGTGAGATTCCATTGACGTATTTAATATAATTATCTTGTATATAGTACTCATTCTTCAAAGTTAGATTCATGTATATATATGCAATTATTTAAATCACTTATAAAAATTCCCACATACAAATATGTCATTTCTTTCACATATATCCTGGAAACATATTGATATATCTATTCCTAAGCATTTATATCTTTTTTTCTGTTGTGAAGACATTCTTGATTTCATCAATTTAAAAATATATATCTAAATTACATGTTTTTAAAAAAGTAATTCCACAAGGCTTATAATGAAAACTATAGTATCATTTTGAAGCATTCCCTCTTACCCTGATCCTTCTTCCCTAGCTGAAAGTACTTTTCCATTGTTGCTTTGGGAATTTGTATCCATATTTTAGAAAAATATGTTTCTACCATTACTGATTTTTAAATTCTAAATGGCCACTGTTGGCTTTTGCTATTATAGAAGATAAGTTTCTCTGCCTCTCTCTCTCTCTCCCCCTCTCTCTTTCTCTCTTCCTCTCTCTCTCTCTCTCTCTCTCACACACACACACACAGCACCACTCCCATCAAAACAACCCTCATTACATGTCCTTTTTCTCATCTCATCCAGCAAATATAATTATATTTTTTAGTTAGAACAATAATAAGTGAGTGGTTCATCTATTAGAGTAATGCAAACATTGTTCAAAGCAAAACCAAGTAATATACTTTTATTATATTTCCTTTTTTATAGGGCTTGTACTTGTTTTCTCCCTCACAGTTAATAATTGTCTTGTTATAGTTTTCTATGTATCTATCACTAATTTATCCCATATTCTCAATAGAGACATAAATCTCCTCACAATACTTTCAAAACTATCGATCCATGTTTCATTTAGAACTTTTTCTGGGAAACATCGCTTCCGAGGTTCTTTGTTACTGTACTCTAACGTTGTATATTGCCCTTTGGGTTTATTGCTCATGGGAGAACATGCGGTTGTGTGGCTTACGGTGTCCTAACTGTTTCATGTATAGACATTTAGCAAATATTCTTGTGTTTAGCCCTGCCTTCACCTCAGTGTCACAAGTACCTGATATTTCCAATGCCTTGGGAATTTTTTTATTTAAGGATTTCCAAACCAGCCCGCTTCTGGGATTCCTCACTAAGAGGTTTCTGCAGGGCTTTCTTTCTCTGTTCAATCATTTCCTGGTCACTTACCAAAATTTCTACCTCCAAAATGTTATTCCTAAGCCTTCTCTTTCTTTATCTTGCAAGTATATGCTTTTAAGAATTCTCGTTGTTGCCTTTTGTTGCAATTGAGTAGGGAATTATGACAAAGAGGTGTGATGCAGCTAATGAGTGTAACCTGAAGAACCGGTATTGTTTATTTAAGAGAATCATTCATGTTACATAGAGAAGTCATCACTTATTTTTTCGATCTTTTTCACTCTGCCCTGTCTGCTGAAGAAACTAAAATAGTATGATATTTTCTGGTTGATTTTCTTATTTTAGAATATAAATACACACACACACACACACACACACACACAGAGACACGCACACACACAAACACACACATCCATATGTATAACCATTTCAAAATTATTAGCCTAGGGATAAAATAACATTGTAAACAGTAAGTGCTATAACATATTTCTGAAGAATACAACAGTATTTTTGAGACTAAATACCCCTGATAACAACTCAACCCTTATCTTTCATACCTGAGACACTCATTCTTTTTTCTAGAATCTGGTCTTTCAGGTCAACTATTGACAAGGGACTTTGCTGCCTGATCCTGCTCAGTTATCCATGTAGTTACTTGAAACTCAAACACAGTTATATTTATTGTTTTATATATAATAAAAATGGATAGTATTTATTGCATTTCAGGTTCTGAGAATGAGTAGCCATAATTCTTTGTGTATGACATGCTCTCAATATGAGTCCATGACTGCTTCTATTTAATTAGTTATTTAGTTAGTTGTTTTAAATAAGAAATACTCACAAGCCTATCACTGAAAACAAAATCTAGGATGCAATACTAATATTAATAATAAAAATAATATGATTATATATAAGCAATCTTCTGCTTTTATTTAATTATTTAGCTAGTTGGTTTAAATCATTAAGAAACACTCACAAGACTATCACTGAAAAGAAAATCTGGGACATCAATAAAAGCAGTCAAAAGCCTATCACTAAAAACAAAAGCTGGGATAGCAATAATAATAATAATACAGTAATAATTATTATATATAAGCAATTATATATATAGATATATATATATAGCCTATTGTCCATGTATAAAGAGTTTTTCTTGTTTTCTTCTTATGAGTGAAATCAACAGACCCTATTTTAGACAAAAGTTCAGCTTTAGGACATTATGCTAAACCATTTCCCAAACTAACTCCACTGAGTTATACCACCATCAACCAGTGCATAAAATGCTGTGCATTCACATCCTGGCCGACACTAGATGTCATCAGGCTTTTATATTGGAGGTAATAAGATAGAGTTAGACTGTAACCTATCTTGATGTGCCCTTGGTTGTCTTGATTTGCATTTCCCTGATCACTATGATTGGAATATCTCTTCATAATTTTCTTGCTATTAATACTAAGTGTATTCTTTCATTCTCACACTGCTATAAAGAATTGCCTAAGACTGGGTAACTTTTGAAGAAAAAAGATTTAATTGAGTCACAGTTCCACATGCTATACAGGAGTCATAACTGGGGAGGCCTCAGGAAACTTACAATCATGGTGGAGGCAAAGGGGAAGCAAACACATATTCACATGGCCAGGAGGAGAGAGAGAGTACAGTGGGGAAGTGCTACACACTTTCAAACAACCAGATCTCATGAGAACTCACTTATTATCATGAAAACAGCAAGGGGGAAATATGTCTCCATAATCCAATCACCTCCCACCGGGTCCCTCCCACAACATTGGGGATTTGGATTCAACAGGGGTTCTGGCTAGGAACACAAAGACAAATCATATAACTAAGCAAATATTTCACATTAAAAATATATTTACTGCTGGGCGGGGTGGCTCACGCCTGTAATCCCAGCACTTTGGGAGGCCAAGGCAGGTGGATCACGAGGACAGGAGTTCAAGACCAGCCTGGTCAAGATGGTGAAACCCTGTCTCTACTAAAAATACAAAAATTAGCTTGATGTGGTGTCACGTGCCTGTAATCCCAGCTATTTCGGAGGCTAAGAGAATTGCTTGAACCTGGGAAGGGGAGGTTACAGGGAGCTGAGATCACATGACTGCACCCCAGCCTGGGTGACAGAGTGAGACTCTGTCTCAAAAAATAAATGTTATATATATGTTTATGTAATATATATGTAATATATGTTATATATATATGTAATATATATGTTATATATATAATATAATATATATGTAATATATATAATATAATATATATGTAATATATATGTAATATATATAATATAATATATATTATTAGTATGTGTAATATATAATATATATTATATACATATTTACTGCAGCTTTTTGCCAGATATATTTATAAGTCAGTTTTTTTCTATTCCTAACTTTTAAGAGTGTTATTAGCAATTAATCTTTAATTTGATTAGATGCCTTTATTATGAGACTTTTGTTCTAATTTCCTATGTTGTCTGGGCTTACAGCCATGTTCCTGTCCTGCTAGCTATTGCAAAAACACCGAAGCTTTAGGTTACTGAGCCTAGCATAAGCCCTCCCATCACCCAGTGTTCATTTCCATATACCCTCTGGTAATTTCCTCTTTATGAATTTGTATCCCTACTTCATTATGAACTCAGCTCTATATTGAAAAAAGTTTTATTTTTATCTCATATTTCTAAGTTTATCAGAGATGGGTAGCTTTTTTAGGTCATCTACACCACTGATTCTCAAACTTTAATGTGGATAGAAATCACCTGGGGGATCTTGTTAAAAATTCAGGTTCTCATTAAGCATATCTGGAATAGAACAAAAGATTCTAGATTTCTAACAAGTTCTCAAGGGATATCTCTGCTACTAATCTGCAAACCACACTTTGAGAATCAAGTGCCTACCTTGACTATTATAGTGCTGGAAACAAGATTCTGAAATCATTTTTCAGCTTTACACTGTAAAGAAAAGAGTGTGTAGAGATTTTTCAGCCAAATTCATCCAGGGTTGCCCTGAAAGCAACATGAAACCCAAAATTCACTGCACAAATTCTGGTATAAAAATTGCAGTTTATGAGTTTGGCTTTAAATTTAACAAATAAGAGGGTTTACTCAAAGGTCTTACATCCTGGAGTTTTGACCAGTAGTTTTCAAAAAGGAAGCTAACGTGTTGTGAGTAAGCGTGTATTGGGCATGAGATTGAATTTTCGCTATATAAATGGCCTACATTGCTCTGATACTACAATTTGCCAAAATATTGTGATACGTGTTGGCTAATCTGAGCCTCACAACAAATATGGGAGGCAGAGGTAATAACACCCTCTCTCTACCAAGAGTTTTGTGTGAGGGTTGGATAGGATGAGGCTCATAAAAGCATTTAGTCACAGCTTGAAATGGAAGTAATCATTCAGAAAAGGTTATTTTTTGTTTCTCTTTTTTGTTATTACTTTGACTATGTGAATATGTTCCTTTCTTTCTGATCATAAAACTTGAACCTTGCCAGATGCTAAGTGACATGTATGATGTGACTGACATGTGTGATCTTAATCACAAGCCAACAGGCCTAGATTTATTTTTCTTATCAAATTGTTTTTCTCTACAACTTTTTATTACAGAAGCGATGCTCCCTCATCCTAATTATCCAAATAGTACAAAAATAGATAAAGAATAATTGAACAGTCTCCCTCATATTGCTTTATTCTCAATCCTTTGACAGGATTCTCAAAAATGCTAACAGCATTTAGATAAACATCTGTGTTTGTTTTGGCCAAAGCAAATATTTATCAACACACATATATTTAAGTCAAGATCATTTCCTGGGTTGTAGCTTTTTATAAACAATGAGATCTACTAAAATAGACTGCTTTACGACTTCCCGTTGGCACATAGCAATACATCATGGGGATCCTATAGGTCAATAGATTTTCTTTGCTTTTTTTTGTGTTAATATTCTCCTGTAATTCCCATGAATGACATTTTGTTGTACGCTGTGAAGTTAGGGTTACATTTTTTTTAATGTGCAAATCTCTAATTTTTCCATGTTCACAGTATTGCTTCAGTGAAATTTCTGTCCAATTTGGAGCCAATACTAGGTTTAAAAAATAATATGTCATTACATTGCCATTTAGAATCTGACATGACAAATGCTCCGTCTGGATTTTCTCTTGTACTATATTTCTTTAATAATAAAACCTTTTTATTTTTAAGAAAAATGTAACAACATTTTTCAAATTATCAAACAAAAAAAGGTCACATTTGATGTGATATGCTATAGTTTGATTTGTTTCAAATAAATCAAAACTAGGATCACTGGAAGGGTAGTCAATGGAGTATAAAATAAATATTTAACCATGAGTTGACGATCATTACAGCTGGGTGGTGGGTAAACTATTGACTCTATTTTCACATATGTTTGAAATTGTCCATATTAAAAAATTAAAACATGTAGATTTGACTTCTGTGTTCCACTTTTTAAAAAAAATGTCAATTTGGAGTTTCTAAATGAGCAAAAAATGTAAATGAGTTTGAGAAAAACCGACATCTTCACAATATCCCGTCTTCTGCAACGAACGGACCATACATTTCAGGAAATGTTTGTAGAACAAGCAACTTTATATATTTCTAGAATAACTTAACCATTTAATTTCAGATATTTTATCCTTATCCTTGTTGTCAATGAATTGTTTTTCAACTCATTAATACTAGTCTAATGTAAAAAAAATACTAATAATTTTTACATACTCTTTTATGGAATGCCCATCTTACTTTTCCTATCTTGATACTTATCAGGTACTTTTAGGTACATAATCCTATTAACTGTGCTAATGATGGACATTGAAACCAAGGTAAAACAGAAGTCTTAAGTATTGACCGTTTGCATCACTGCCAAGTAGAACAAATCAAGCAGAGCAATTTTTTTTCTATGCCCCCTATGTGACTTCTACCCAGAGACCTACATTATGGGATCTTGTCCTGCAGGTAGAAAATATAAAGAGAAAGGCTCAACCAGAGATGCAATAACAGCCATAGAAAACTAAAATTCATTACTGACCTTGGGATATGAAAATCGTGATTTATGATTGGAGACTGAGAAATGTATGCAAACTTAGCCAGCAGGCAGATTTATTCATAGAATCAAAATCTGGTATGTAAGCTTCTATATCCTAAATCGGATGCCAATATCTTATCTATGAATGGGTTTTCTTGGGCATAGATTCAAAAGTTCTGATAATATAATCTCTTCTGTTTGTTTCCTTAAAAAAATATTTTTACTTATATTGCTTCACTTGATCCTCAAGATAAATCCCTTGAGAGAAGAGAAATAAAAGTATGTATTTGGTAGGATCACACAGGAAATAGTTCAGCAAAGTGTCTGATACATTGTTAAACACTCAGTATACATTGGTTAATGTTATTATTATTACTAATATTTTGTCTTATTATATCCTTGCAAAAGATGAGGAAACTTCAGATTTGAGAATCCTTAGTAATTTTTTCAAGACCCACACAGTGTGAGCAACCCAAATTAAAGGATTTTTGTTGTTTTTCTGTGTGTGTGTGTGTGTGTGTGTGTGTGTATGTGTATGTTTGAGATGGGGTCTCACTCTGTTGCCCAGGCTGGAATGTGGTGGCATAATCACAGCTCACAACAGCCTTGATCTCCTGGGTTCATGTGATCCTTCCACTTCAGCTTCCCAAGTAGCTGGGACTATAGGCATGCACCACCATGCCTGCCTAATTTTTTGTTTGTTTGTTTTTGGTAGAGACGGGGTCTCCATATGTTGTTTAGTCTGGTCTCAAACTCCTGGGCTCAAGGGATCCTCCTGCCTCAGCCTCCCAAAATGTTGGCATTACAGGCATGAGCCACCACACCTGGATAAAGTTATCTTTATTTAGATGTCTTCATCAGTATTTTAAAATATTAAAATAATACTTTGTCATGGTAGATACGGAAATAATGCAAAGGTTCATTTTAAAAGTTTCTAATTTTCCTTTACTTGTTTCATTCTTACCTCCTTCCTTATCAGTAGCAAATGCCCGATGCTCTATTTTCTGTGCACAGTGAAACATGTATAAGTGCACAAACACATATATAACAGAGTTGGTGGTTTTCATTTGTTTAAAAATTGAATTATTCTATTTACATTTTTTCTGTGCTTTGCCCAATACAGATAGATGTATGCTGTCTGTCCTTTTCCTAATACAGACAGATACAACTTTCTGCATCCAACTTCATGGTGTATGATTTAATGTTTAATCCTTTAGTTAACATGGAAAGTATTTAGTACAATATGGAAAGTAACTGAAGAACTTGTACATTTTCCACACATGTTCATGTTGGTTGGTATCATTTGAGTTGATAATTCAGTTTCATTGAATACTCATTCAATTTTTTGAGGCACATCCATGGTTGAAATTATCATCATTTCACTAAAATAATCCTATATTCTACGACATAGCTTTCTCTGTGCTCCTTTCTTGAAGCTTTTCTTAAAAACCTTCAACAATTTATTCATGCAGAGGAATTTTCACATAATCTATTTGATCTCTCCCCTCCCCCACGGAATTTTAATGTAATTTATAATATTGAATCGTCCCAGTAATGATCATGATAATATATTCATTTATTTTGATTGCTTTTTATATCCCTCATAAAATATTTGTTGTATTAATCCGTTCTCACACTGCTATAAAGAACTGCCTGAGACTGGGTAATTTATGAAGAAAAGCATTTTAATTGACTCACAGTTGTACATGCCTGGGGAGGCTTCAGAAAACTTATAATCATGGCAGTAGGCAAAGGAGAAGCAAGTACCTTCTTCACAAGGTGGCAGGAGAGAGAGAGAGAGAGAGAAAGCAGGTGAAACTGCCACTGCCAAACCATTAGATCTCCTGAGAACTCTCTCTCATGAGAACAGCACAGGGAAACTGTCTCCATGATTGAATCACCTCCTACCAGGTATCTCCCCAACACCTGGGGATTACAATTTGAGATGAAATTTGGGTGGGGATACCAAGCTAAACCATATCATTTATATTCTTTCCATAGGTCCTCCAAAATTATTGCTAACTTTTTCTCTGAGACATTATACCTTTTGATTCCATTATGAGTTGGTTCATTAGCTAATATGCATTTTTAAATAAATACTGCTAAATATTGGGGGGTTTAATATTTCTATTTAGCTAGTAATGTATTATTTATCATTCAATTCTACGTTTATAATATACACGTTTAATAACTCAAATGTAAACTGAAGTCATGAAACACTCATTATTATCTCTGTGTACTGCACATGCCCATATACAAGAAATTATCCAATGGCCTTGGCATAGGGACCATGTCTTTTAGCTACCACTCAACATTTTATTATTTAAATAAGAGATGTTTACCTTTATTTAACATCCATAATATCTGTGTCCTCATTTGCATGGTTATATGGATTTGGATTTTGCTCTCTGCTGTTTCAGAGTTCCCTGGACAGCTTCCTGAAAATCAGCTCACTAAACATATACATATATAGACACTACACACACACACACACACACACACACACACACACACACACATAGTGAGAGACTGAATGTTGATTGATTGATTCTGAGGAATTGACACTCAGAAAAGAGTTATTGCAGTCTTGCGCTCAAAATCTGCAGGAAAGGACAGGCAAGCTACAAATTCAGGCAGGATTTCTACATTACAGTCTTGAGCTAGATCTGATTCATCTTCAGGAAACTGAAGTCTTCGCTCTCAAGGCGGTGAAGTGATTGGACAAGGCCCACCCACATTATGGAGAGTAATTTGCACTACTCAAAATCAACTGATTTAAATGTTAATCACATGTAAAATAATACCTTTGCAACAACATTTAGACTGGAGTTTGACCAAACAACTAGACACCGTATCCTAGCCAAGCTGACGTATCAAATTAGACATTATCCTTAACAAGGAATGATTACCCAAGGCCCCTAAACCATGGCTAGGTAGGTAAAGAGGTACTGAATAATAATAAAACATGTTTGTTGTAAAGAACTGTGTTTTGCTACACACGGAACAAAATTTTGTCATAATAAAAAGGATTATGTTTTTCAACCATTTTCTGGTCGCCTAAGTTTTTTCCCTTTTGTTGACTTCTTCTATTCTCAGGATAAATCTGTGATGCAGAGGTAATCACATTCTTTGCACCAGGGTTTTTTTTTGTCAGAATTTAATGGAATACTATACATAGAAGCAGCTAGCAAGCTGCTGAACATGGAAATAGACACACAGTGAAAGTTAATGGTTATCTTGCTTTCATTATTTATTGATGGTAAGAGGAGATATTTTTTCTATTTTCATACACACAAAAAATTTGAATGCGATGAATACTTAAATGATGAGACAAAATCCCAAACAATGAATCGTTCTGTATTTGCTTCAAATAAATATTCTTAAATATTTTTCACGACGAAAATGATATTCATACTAGATAGTACAAAAAAAATAAAGACAGGTAGCTAAAGAAAATATATTAATCTCCTCCCATAATGTGAATACCAAACTCGCTCATGTTTTCTTATATAAGAAACTGCAACTTAGTAGTGTAGGTTAGTTTTGCATTAAGGAGTACTCAGAGTACTTAACTTCTGCCAGGTTTATAAGTATATTTTTAAAATAATTCACCACATTATCAATTATTCAAATATATACCAAGCATAAAATTTTCTTTGTAATAGCATGTACCCTCTTTCTCTGAGTTTTTATTTTTGCAAGAATTTTTACATATATTAACTCATTTGATCAGCAGGAGTAAAATCCATAATACATGTCTTGAGTTCATTCTTAAGATTAAATAAACTAATCCAGGTTTAGCATTTAGAATATGCATACAATAATTCAGTAAACAGCGTTATTATTTGTCTTGTTTATTCTGAAAACACATATTTTTATCTCCTTTATATAGATAACAATATTATTGGTTTGGAAAATTTACATGAGTAGTTAAGGTCACAAAACAATAAAATGGCCCGTGTTTCTTCTAAATGTTTTTAAAACATGTTTTCTTTACTTTCTAATTATAAATATGATATTTGCTCATAGAAAGTAAAAAAAAAAAAAGTATCTTCCTACAACTCCCTATATCTGCTGTCCTGACCTAATGTTAAATGTACAAACAGCATACTTCCACAATTTTCTGTGCTGTAAAAAAATGCATAATCAACTTTCTGACAATCAGAGAAGGGAATGTTTGAATGTTGCTTGTTTCTGCGAAAGTGCTATCATGCAATGTGGATTGATTCATAACCTGCATTTCTCACTTAATTACATATAATAGCTCTGTCAATCTGTTTTTTCAGGGATTAATATTCTAAAATTATTACTCTGACAATGCAAAATGCAATTGTCAAGTTAAAATTTATTTTTTCTTGCCTGATTGCTCTGGCTAGAACTTCCAGTACTATATTGAATAGGAGTGGTGAGAGAGGACATCCTTGTCTAGTGCCAGATTTCAAAGGGAATGCTTCCAGTTTTTGCCCATTCAGTATGATATTAGCTGTTGGCTTGTCGTAAATAGCTTTTCATCGTTTTGAGATACCCCAAAACCTAAAATCCAATAAAAAATATATATATTAAAAAAAATTTAATTTTTATAAATCCACAGATGCCGAAATTTTCCAATGTCATTTGAGCTATTGGTTTATGTCTGTGGTTTGGAATAAATACTAAATTACTTTATTATTATTATATCTTTAGTATCTGTTATGAGAACTCTCTCTCATTTCTGTTTTTAATTGAGGTTGGCTTTGCATATTGAAGTTCATTTACACATCCAAATGAAATTTAATATCATTTTGTTTTGATGGTCTCAAAATATATCACGTTGGTATTTAATTAACATAAAAATGTAAGTGAATTTGAGGAAATGTATCAACTCTTATGTAGTGATTTATGTCTTTTTACATTTTATTTTCTTGTTCTATATAGGTACTTTAACCCCTCCAAAAAAATTCTGTAAAGTACTTTAAATTTTGATATGCTTCACATTTTAAATTCATATCTCCTCAAGTCATAATACGACATGAAACTTAGCTCATGTCAAACCTCGGGAAATCAATCTATCAATCTTTGTAAACTGGTTGTTCTCAGAGTTCTAACTGCTAACTAAGCTTTATAATTCTGGATTTTCTCCCACTCTCCCTCTATCACTGTTTGATCCATATTCTATTTCATAAGTTATTAAAGCAGAACTTGGGCAAAACTACAAATGTATTTTGAAGGACTGGTTCTGAAAATTGTATTTTCTGGTACCATCTCTACTCCTCCCAGAATAATTCAGTGATAAATCTTTGTGAATATGTCTTATGCTGGAGAGCCTGCATTTTATTAATGAGTATTTCTATCTAAGATCTTGAGAGTTTAGCCACATGGTTATGCCTTCTTGATCTCTCCATGGAAAATGCAGTTGTGTTTGCCATATAAGGAAATATTTGATATATTTTTCCTTCTAATGTGAGTTAACTTTCCCATTATATGTTCAAACTAATTATTGTTGTTATATTGGGAAGCTATTAATTTTAAGATATTTCTTTTCCATCTCCCTATGTAATTAGAATTTCTCATATTGCTCATTGGCTTTTGGTTTATTTTCTTGAGTTTCAGGTTTTTATATAATTAAGCCTATCATCTACACACTTGCTATGTTATGTTTCCACATTAAGACAAAGTCGTAACCCATCTTCATCACCAGCCATCCCCTACCCACTACAACCGCAACATAAACGGTATTAATAGCCTGAATATATCTTTCCATATATATAATATATAAGATATATTATTAAAGTGTAACTTTATTCAGAATATTCTCCAGATTATTTCTCATCATAATCTTGATAGCTCAGTATACACTGTGAACATTCTTGTAGGTTTTTATGTTGTTAGGGTTTTATGTTTTTAAATTCAACTCTTTAGCACATTTGAAAAGCATTTTTCATGTATGCAGTTAATGATTTCTCCTGCAATTATAAACTTTGCCCACAGCATTTGAATTGTTGATTCTGTTGCATTGTTCTGTCTCGGTTCTTAAGCTGATGCCACAATTGTTTTAATTATTTTAGCTTTAGAATACAGTTTGAAGACAAATACCCCTCTCCAATTTTTGGAGATTTTCCTTTAATTCTTTACCATTTTTGATTGTTGTTCAGATGATACTGGGTACAAATTTTTCTCAATATTAAAAAGGTAACTTTGGAATATTTAATATAATTAACTTCCTTAGAGTACTAGATGTGCCAGGACAATAAATGTATATTGATTCACTGTAGTTGGTATATTCAGAACAATTGGGAAGTTTTCAGTTTTTCTGGAGGGAAGTTTTTAAAAATAAAATCCGACTAATCCTTGCCAATCTGATTACTAGTTATGTCATTTAAAAAACATTTTCTTCTCTGAATGGATTTTTAACCAATTTTTCTAAAAGTAAATATTGTTGATACATAAAAGCTACTATTTTATTTTCTTGTTTTCCATCTATTCATTAAGACATGGATTTCCATCAGTCTTTATGAGATTCTTTTGGATTCTCTGCATTAATCTTCATATTTTTCAAGACTCAATCCACTGAAACATTACATATCCTTGTCGTCGATAAAGCCTCCATATTGTTGTACAGAGAAGGCTAACAAAAAAGCCTTCATTTCTGGGTTTTCCTCTCTCACACCCTCCATCACTATCTCATGGTATTCTGTACTACACAGATCCATGCCCTCAGGTAAACTTGCAGAGTAAATTTGCTGCCATTTCTCCACAGTCCCACAAGTCACTCAAATTCACAAGAGCCTTTTAAAAATTTAACAACACAGCTTAAAATCAGCTAGAAGGACAGTTTATTGTATGTTTGATCAGTGTACCTGAATGTGACAGGGAGGATGAAACCAAGTTGGAAAACTCTTCAGAATATTGTCCAGGAGAACTTTCCCAAACTAGCAAGGCAAGCCAACATTCAAATTCTGGAAATACAGAGAACAACACAAAGATATTCCTCAAGAAGAGCAACCCCAAGGCACATAATTGTCAGATTTACCAGGGTTTAAATGAAGGAAAAAATGCTTAGGGCAGCCAGAGAGAAACATCAAGTTACCCACAAAGGGAAGCCCATCAGACTCACAGGGGATCTCTCACAGAAACCCTACAAGCTACAAGAGAGTGGGGGCCAATATTCAACAACCTAAAAGAAAATAATTTTCAATCCAGAATTTCATACCCAGCCAAACTAAGCTTCATAAGTGAAAGAGAAATAAAATTCTTTATAGACAAGCAATTGCTGAGAGATTTTACCACCACCAGGCCTGCCCTACAAGAGCTCCTGAAGGAAGCACTAAACATGGGAAAGAACAATCAGTACTAGCCGCTGCAAAAACATACCAAACTATAAAGAGCATCAACACTATGAAGAAACTGCATCAACTAATGGGCAAACCAACTAGCTAACATCAAAATGACAGGATCAAATTCACACATAACAATATTAACTTTAAATGTAAATGGGCCAAATGCCCCAATCAAAAGACACAGACTGGCAAATTGGATAAAAAGTCAAGACCCATTGGTGTGCTGTATTCAGGAAACCCAGCTCACAGGCAAAGACACACATAGGCTCAAAATAAAGGGATGGAGGAAGATTTATCAAGCAAATGGAGAGCAAGAAAAAGCAGGGGTTGCAATCCTAGTTTCTGATAAAACAGACTTTAAATCAACAAAGATCAAAAGAGACAAAGAAGGGCATTGCATAATGGTAAAGGGAGTAATGCAACAAGAAGAGTTAACTATCCTAAATATATATGCACCCAATACTGGAGCTCCCAGATTCATAAAGTGAGTTCTTAATGACGTACAAAGACACTTAGCCTCCCACACAATAATAGCGGGAGACGTTAATACCCCACTGTCAATACTAGACAGATTAACAAGACAGAAAATTAACAAGACAGAAAATTAACAAGGATAACAAGGACTTGAACTCAAATCTGGACCAATCAGACCTAATAGACATTTACAAAACTCTTCACCCCAAAACCACAGAATATGCATTCTTCTCAGCACATTGCGCTTATTCTAAACTTGGCCACATAATGGAAGTAAAACACTCCTCAGCAAATTCAAAAGAATGGAAATCATAACAGTCTCTCAGACCACTGTGCAATCAAATTAGAACTCAAGATTAAGAAACTCACTCAAAGCCACACAACTACATGGAAACTAAACAACCTGCTTCTGAATGACTACTGTATACATAATGAAATGAAGGCAGAAATAAAGATGTTATCTGAAACCAATGAGAACAAAGACACAATGTACCAGAATCTCTGGGACACATTTAAAACAGTGTCTGGAGGGAAATTTATAGCACTAAATACCTACCAGAGAAGCGAGGAAAGATATAAAATTGGCACCGTAACGTCACGATTAAAAGAACTAGAGGAGCAAGATCAAACTCAAAAGCCAGCAGAAGGCAAGACATAACTAAGATCAAAGCAGAACTGAAGGAGATAGAGACATAAAAAAAACCCTTAAAAAACAGTAAATCCAGGAACCGTTTTTTTGAAAAGAAGAACAAAATAGACCACTAGCCGGACTAATAAAAAAAGGGAGAAGATTCAAATAGATGCAATAAAAAATGATAATGGGGATATCACCACCAATCCCACAGAAATACAAACTACCATCAGAGACTAGTACAAACACCTTTTTGCAAATAAACCAATAAATCTAGAAGAAATGGTTAAATTTCTGGACACTTACACCCTCCCAAGACTAAACCAGGAAGAAGTTGAATTCCTGAATAGACTAATAACAAGGTCTGAAGTTGAGGCAACAAGTAATAACCCACCACCCAAAAAAAGCCCAGGTCCACATGAGTTCACAGCCGAATTCTGCCAGAGTTACAAAGAGGAGCTGGTATTATTCCTACTGAAACTATTCCAAACAATACAAAGAAGAGAATCCTCCCTAACTCATTTTATGACCCCAACATCAGCCTGATACCAAAACCTGTCAGAGACGCAACTAAAAAAGAAAAGTTCAGACCAATATCCATGATGAACATTGATGCAAAAATCTTCAATAAAATACTGACAAACCAAATCCAACAGCACATCAAAAAGCTTATCCATCATGATCAACTCAGCTTCATCTCAGGGATGCAAGGCTGGTTCAACATATGCAAATCTATAAACGTAATCCATCACATAAACAGAACCAAAGATAAAAACCACATGATTATCTCAATAAAGGCAGAGAAGGCCTTCAACAAAATTCAACAGCCCTTTATGCTAGGAAGTTTCAATAAACTAGGTATCGATGGATCGTATCTCAAAATAATAAGAGCTATTTATGACAAACCCACAGCCAATATCATACTGAGTGGGCAAAAACTGAAGCATTCCCTTTGAAAACTGGCACAAGACAAGGAGGCGCTCTCCCACCATTCCTATTCAACAAAGTATTGGAAGTTCTAGCCAGAGCCATCAGGCAAGAAAAAGAAATAAAGGGTATTCAAATAGGAAGAGAGGACGTCAAATTGTCCCTGTTTGCAGATGACATGATTGTATATTTATAAAACCCCATCGTCTCAACCCAAAATCTCCTTAAACTGATAAGCAAATGCAGCAAAGTATCAGGATAAAAAAGCAACGTGCAAAAATCGAAGTATTCCTATACCCCAATAATAGAGAGACAGCCAAATCAAGAGTGAACTCCCATTCACAATTGCAACAAAGAGAATGAAATACCTAGGTATACAACTAGCAAGGGACGGGAAGGACCTCTTCAAGGAGAACTACAAACCACTGCTCAGGGAAATAAGAGAGGACACAAACAGATGGAAAATCATTCCATGCTCATGGTTAGAAAGAATCAATATTGTGAAAATGGCCACACTGCCCAAAGTAATTTACAGATTCGAAGCTATCCCCATCAAGCTACCAATGACTTTCTTCACAGAATTGGGGAAAAAAAAACATGTTAAACTTTATATGGAACCAAAAAACAGCATGCATAGCCAAGGCAATCCTAAGCAAAAAAAAAAAAAAAACCTGGAGGCATCACACTTCCTGACTTCAAGCTATATTACAAGTCTACTGTAATCAAATCAGCATGGTACTGGCACAAAAATAGAGATATAGATTAATGGAACAGAACAGAGGCCTCAGAATGCCACACAACTACAACCATCTGATCTTTGACGAATCTGACAAAAACAAGCAATGGGGAAAGGATTCCCAATTTAATAAATGGTGTTGGGAAAACTGGCTAGCCATATGCAGAAAGCTGAAACTGGATCCCTCCCTTAACACCTTACACAATGATTAACTGTAGATGAATTAAATATTTAAACATTAGGCCTAACACCATAAAAACTTGAAAAGAAAACCTAGGCAATACCATTGAGGACATAGGCATGGGCAAGAACTTCATGACTAAAACATCAATAGCAATGGCAACAAAAGCCAGAATAGACAAAGGGGATCTAATTAAACTTTAGAGCTTCAGCACAGCAAAAGAAACTATCAACAGAGTGAACTGGAAACCAATAGAATGGGAAAAAATTTTTGCAATCTACCCATCAGACAAAGGGCTAATATCCAGAATCTACAGAGAACTTAAACAAATTTACAAGAAGAAAACAAACAACCCCATCAAAAAGTGGGCAAAGGATATGAACAGACACTTTTCAAAAGAAGGCATTTATGCAGCCAATAAACATATAAAAAAGCTCATTATCACTGGTCATTAGAGAAATGCAAATAAAACCACATTGAGATACCATCTCAGGCCAGTTACAATGGTGATCATTAAAAAGTCAGGAGACAACAGATGCTGGAGAGGATGTGGAGAAAAAGAATGCTTTTACACTGTTGATTGGAGTGTAAATTAGTTCAGCCATTGTGGAAGACAGTGTGGTGATTCCTCAAGGATCTAGAACTAGAAATACCGTTTGACCCAGCAATCCCATTATTGGGTATATAACCAAAGGATTATAAATCAGTCTATTATAAAGACACATGCACATGTACGTTTATTGCAGCACTGTTCACAACAGCAAAGACTTGTAACCAACCCCAATGCCCATCAATGCTAGACTGGATAAAGAAAATGTGGCACATATACACCATGGAATACTATACAGACATAAAAAATGAAGTTCATGTTCTTTGCAGGGATGTGGATGAATCTGGCCAAACTTCATGCCTCATTGTTACTTTAATGTGCTTTTCCCCTAATTTAGTTAAGTTTGAAGAACATTTCAAATATTTGTTAACTGTTTGGATATTTCCTGTTAACCCCTATTGCTATCTTTTGCAGATTTTTTCTGTAGTCTTATTTTTTCTGGAAACAGTGTCATGCTCAACATGGAGTACAGTGTCGTGATCACAGCCCACTGCAGACTTGAACTCTGGGCTCAAATGATCCTCACGTCTCAGCCTCCAACATATGTGGGCCCACAAGTATGAGCCACTACGGCTGGCATTTTCTTTCTTATTGCATTTTAAAACAATTTATAGATGTGGTTACATTTTGTCTTTCACAAGTGTTGCAAATATTTTTCTCATCTGTTATTTGACTTTTTGATTGGTTGTATGTCTTCCCATTTAACACATTTTAATTTTAAAAAATATGTTGCTATAATTTTTAATTTATTGTGTCTTACATTCTTCCTTGCTTAGGAAAGTATCCTCCACAGTTGCTCTATAAAAAAAAAAATGATAAATTTTAGCTAATCTTTATAATTTAACTTTTTATACTTATATCCTAAATCCACCTGGAATTTATTTTTTATTTGATGGAAGATAAATATCTAAATTAGTTTTCTACCTGATTAAAATTATCTCTACACAATTAGTAAATTATTATTTCCTCACTGAAGTAAAAGTTGATTCCTATTTATTCTTGAGGCTTTTGTTTTAGATTTTCAATTCCGTTTTTGTCATCTAATTTTCATTTCTATGTTAGTACCGTAGTATTATTTTACTGTAAGTTTTTATATCTGGTTCGCCAAATCTCTCTTCACTATTCTTTTTCACAAAGGAATTAGCTATTCTTACACAACTATTCTTTTCTATAAACATTAAAATCATTTTATCCAGTTCCAAAAATAAATCTGTATCTGTAAGGGTCCTGGCAGAAAACAAATGACACGTTCACCTAGATTATCAGGGAGCATTTAATTAAGGAACAGGTGTAGGTTATGTAAGGGGTACTGAAAAGGGATGGTGAAGCACCTTCAAGCTAGCTACAGCAGGGTGCCATGGTAACCATTGGATCTGAAAGTTGAAGGGAAGGCAGAGGTTACTTGAGTCCTAAGACAGAGTTACCAACAGGACTTGGAATTTTCTGTAGAGGGCCACAGCCAGCCCTTGCACCCATCTAGGAGGAAGCCAGAGAAATGAACGCCCTAACTTCACTCTCTCCCTACTTCTAGACCTCCTGCCAGTACCTCCTTGTTGGCCAAACCCAACCGGGAAGCAGAGATAAAGAAACAGGGGTTATGCAGTTCATATAGATCAGCTTCCTGGGGCACAGAGCAGGATGGAGAAGGGAGGGGTGCATCTAGAGCAGGGGTCTTGAACCCCCAGGTCGTAGATCAGTACAGGTCTGTGGCTTGGTTGGAATTGGGCCGTACTGCAGTAGCTGAGCAGCCAATAAAGCGAGCATGACCGCCTGAGCTCCCGCCTCTTATCAGATCATTGGAGGCGTTAGATTCTCATACAAGCCCAGAACCCTATTGCGAACTGCACATGTGAGGGATCTAGGTTCGTGCTCCTTATGAGAATCTAACTAAGGCCTAATGATCTGACGTGAACAATTTCATCCTAAAACAATCCCCCACATCCATGGAAAAATTGTCTTCCACAAAACAGATCCCTGGTGCCAAAAAGTTTGGGGACTGCTGATCGAGAGAATCCGACGGAGCAGATCCAGCTCATAACCCACTGGAGTTCCGATACAGAATTTCATTTTATTATGCCTTAATTTTGTGAGAACTGAGCTTTTGTCACTGTAAAGACTCTGAGGTGAGATGAAACTTAGCAAACTCGAAGACCAGAAAGGAGACTAGCGAACTGGAGCACTAGGTGAAGCCAAGAGTGGGAGGGGATGAGGTAGGCAGTGACAGGTCATGTACAATCATGGTTAGGAGCCGGCAGTTGATTTCATGTACCCTGGTGTATCATTGGGGAATTTCAGCGGCACAGTAATTTGACCTCACCTACATTTTTGTTGAGGTTTGCTACTAAATGGGTTACAGTATTTGTGCTAATGCATACTTTCTAACATATATTTTCAAATAGCACCAACTTATACTCACTCTGAAGACTGTATGATTCTGTCCGTGTCAGTGTATCCCTGATGCCCTTCAATGTATTATTTGAAAATTGTTGCTAATTCATTGAAATAAATAAATAAAGTGAAATAAGTAAGAATAGTGTCTTAGTCTGTTTATGCCACTGAAAGAGAATACCTGAGACTGGGTAATTTATAAAGGACAGAAGTTTATTTGCTCACAGTTCTGGAGACTGGTAAGCCTAAGATAAAGGTGCTGGCAGGTTCGGTAACTGCTGCATTCTTCAGAGAGGAAGAACTCCATGTCGTCACGTGGTTGAGAAAGGGCTTGAGTCCAACACTGCCTGAAGCCTCTTTTTATAAGGGCTTGAATCCCAGCAATAAGTAAAAAGCCCTCATGGCCTAATCACCTCCTAAAGTCTCCTCTTTAATACTATCACATTGGCAACACCTGCATTTTTGAGGGGACACATTCAAATAATATCATATAGGTATCTTTCTGTCTTGATTACATGTCTTTATGTTATGGTAATACTGCTACGTATTTATTTGTATTGGTCATATGAATTTAATTTGGAGGGATTAGTTTGCTCCTATCCTTTATTCGTATTTCCATTAGGATGCATAGTGAATGCCACGGTATACCACCCACATTCCCCTTTCACGAACAAGGCATTTTTTCTCCCAACTGTCAACAGTGTTGGTATCCGATAACTGTTAGTTGAATCCTTGACAAAGATCATGACTCCTCTCCCCCATCCCCACCCCGACCTGTGACTAATGACTGGGGCAATGCAGGGGTAAAATCTTGGTTGATATGGTTTGGCAATTCAAATCTCATCTCAAATTGCAACCCCCATGTGTCTAGGGACGGAACAGGTGGGAGGTGATTGGATCATGGGGGCGGTTCCCCCACACTGTTCTTGCGATAGTGACTGAGTTCTCACAAGATCTGATGGTTTTATAAGGGGCTCTTCCCCCTTTGCTCCTCACTCTTCTCTTCCTGCTGCCTGTGAAGCAGGTCCCTGCTTTCCCTTCCTCTTCCACTGTGACTGTAAGTTTCCTGAGGCCTCCCCAGCCAAGTGGAATTGTCAGTCAATTAAACTTCTCTCCTTTATAAATTACCCAGTCTCAGGAAGTATCTGTATAGCAGTGTGAAAACAGACGAATTCTTTGGACCTCTGCCTTAAAGAGCAACCTCTGTGAAGGGTCATCCCAGCATTAAAGCTCTCCTGGGAGGGGAAGGAGGCAGTTGAATTCCTTCTTCTGTCTCTTCCTGCTTTCCTCATACCCTAAATCCATTGATCTCCAGAACACTCCCCAATGAACTTGATTACTTAAAACTTTCCTACTTAGTCTGTTTCCTGGCAAACCCAATCTTGAGCAAGATGTTAGTAATTTAGCATTTAAACAGTAATTTTTTTTTAATTTACCCTTGTATCTAGCATGTTTAAAACAATTTTCCTGGTCTGTTGTCATTTTTGTTAATAGCGCTTTATTTTTTTATTAAAGGAAAATTATATCTTAACTTCAGGGACAATTAATCATCTCTCTGATTTATATATTGTTTCACATACAAAAGGCTTGTTCTGTTTATCCTCCCAAATATTAGTTTCTCTGTACAATGCTACTTTATTTATAAAATAGTTATTTCTTATTTAGTCAAAAATCATGTTTTTTTCTTTTACAGTAGTAAGCTTCTGCCATCAGATCTTTCAACAATCATTCTCTCCTAGTCTTTTTAAAGATCTTGTGTTTTAAAATTTCACTCTTTAACCCATGTGGAATATATTTGGGTACAGAGATGAAGCAAACATGTAACTTTATGGCCTTTCCCCAAATATGTTCAACTTAACGAACAAGGTATGAGCCATCAGTCCTCCTCCATTGTTCTCTCTGTCTATTGTTAAGCTGATACTACAATATTTTAGTTATTTTAATTTTACCACACCTATTTAGTATCTGGTAGGTAAACATGTCCTTATTTGTCTTAATTTCTTTACCTTTTTCCTGAATACGTCACCTATTTATTCTTACAGATGGACCATAACATCAGTTTGTAAAAAACTTTATGTCAATATGGATTTTAATGTAATTACCTTAAATATAAATTAATTACAGAAAAAATAGTAACTTTATAATACTGAATCATCCTATACAGAAACAGATAGAAAGTGTGCTGTGTGTGTGTATGTGTATTGTGTGTGTGTTTATGTATAAATATCTGTATATATGTATTAATATATTCCTCAAGAAAGGTTTTTAGATTTATTCTACAAGCCTTGAATACATGATATATTTTGTTGATATATTCTCTGTTTCATACTTTTTCTACGGTTTGTGAGCGGGGAGGCTCCTTACTTGGTTGTGTGATTGTCAACAGTTATTTAAATCTGCTTGCGGCCAGGCGAGGTGGCTCATGCCTGTAATCCTAGCACTTTGGGAGGCCGAGATGGGTGGATCACGAGGTCAAGAGATCAAGACCATCCTGGCCAACATGGTAAAACCCTGTCTCTACTAAAAACACAAAAAATTAGCTGGGCGTGGTGGTGCACGCCTGTAGTCCCAGCTACTCGGGAGGCTGAGGCAGGAGAATTGCTTGAATCCAGGAGGTGGAGGTTGTAGTGAGCCGAGATCCTGCCACTGCACTCCAGCCTGGCGCCTGGCGACAGAACGAGACTCTGTCTCAAAAAAAAAAAAAAAAAAAAATCTACTTGCCGCAATTTCTGCATCTGTAAACGGGAAATAACAATGGCCATTCACTGATGAGTTTGTTATAAGTATTAAAATTAGACAGTACATATAAGGCCCATAGGATATCCTCAACACATTTTAAGTGCATGATACATGGATGTTACTATCTATAAAACACATATTCCCTGGAAATTTCATTAAACTTGTTCACTTCTGTTAATATCCATTAGTATTAGCCATCAGTAATCCTTTAACAAGTATTTGTTGACACCGTTCTCCCACTCTGGAAACCTGCTTTGCATTTTGTGGCAGCCACTATGCCAGGTGCTGTGCAAAAGTGGTGAATGAAACAGAATACAGTCCCTGCCTGCCCTAATGGACCTTCCAGTATGTGGAGACAGACAGAACATTAAGTGGTACACAGTTAGATGTCTGATTATAGACTGCCCAAATGATTAGTAGGGGAAAAAGGCATCTTATGAAGTAATACCTATGGGGATCCAATTGGGCAGGTGATAGGGACAGGCAGCAATAATGTTTTAGCTAAGATTGGACATATAAATTGCTTGTTCAAGGCAGAGTATTCAAGGCAGAGTATACAGCATGTCTGAAACCTCCCCAAAGCGGGAAAAATGTTCCATTTATAGGCATGTGCATCATGAAAAGGCAAGTCTTACGTAATAAAATAAACATATGTTTTTGGATCTGCAGAGGACTTGAATCCAACTACCTGCCACTCACTCTGGACCCAAGGCAGAGTCCACTTCCTTGGGCTGATTCTCCTTATTGCAAAATAAAGCTCAGTAACTGCCAATCTCACTGGCAGTAGTTTGGATTACATAACATAATGTATACAATGCATCAGTATCTACAAAACGTAGTACAGCTGAAACACAAAACAAGTGTTATCTTTTAGTATTGATAACATTATTCCACTCTCTAAGGATTGTATTTGCCTTTCATTTTGTTTTGATAGGTCCTCATGACATCCATGGCTCTTTTAGCAAAAGTTGTCCAAGCAGAAAAAAGTTGTCTTTTTCTTAGCTAAAACAAATGCTTACTATACTCATAACAGTGCCTGTTTACTGCCTACTGTGTGCCAAAACCCTAGTAGTTATTTTATTATTTTTTTGAGAGGAGTTTCACTCTTGTTGCCCAGGTTGAAGTGCAGTGGTGCGATCTCAGCTCACCGAAACCTCTGCCTCCCGGGATCAAGTGATTCTCCTGCCTCAGCCTCCTGAGTAACTGGCCGAGTAGTTATTTTTACACATTGACCCTTTACAACACATCTGTAAGGAAGGCATCAATAAAGACATGAGAGCCAATGTTCAGGGCAGTTAGTTAACACATTCCCAAAAAACACCTCCGTAAATGACTAGTCATGATTTTCAAAAGAGGACAAGGTGGCTTTCTTCCGTCATAAACTTTGCATTTCATCTCAACTATACCCATTATTATATTTGAGCCTGCTCTCTAACATTTTCTCGAGGTTACCTATGCTGCTGTTATCTTTCCTGTTTTTGTCTTTACTTTCCCTTTTGGAATTATGACAGTGATTCTGGTTCTCCGTCGAAGCTATACAGTCTCAGTTTGATGTGGATAAACACCCCTTTAGTCTTGACTCGAGTTTAGGAATCCTTCTACCTAGGGTAAAACTTTGAGAATCTTTCCATAGGAGTTACTCCAACCCAGTGTGAAGAAACTGATGTCTTCTCTAATTTACTTTGACCCTTCGTGAACAAAGAACACATTTGGGTCCAAAGGTTAATGTAGTATACAGCTCCAAATACTCTGTACTGTGTTCATTTATGTAAAATATTTAAAATTAAAAGCAAGGATCTTGTTTTTAGCTAACTAAAGTCATCTCAATTTAAATAGTTCATGTAGATTATCGATAAACCACAAACATGGTCAGACTTGCCAGCCTTGAAATTGAATAGCTGATTATTCAAAACAAACATCTTTTTTCAGCTGTCTGGTAGCTTTATGAGTAGAGGAAACCCAGGTGACATTTTCAATCCAAAATTTCTTTTGAGGCATTCCAGTCATTTAGAAATGCTCTCCTAAAAATTAAAGAAGGAAGAAGAGGCTTTTCAGACAGATTAAGCAGAATGCCAAAAGTGAAATCTTCAGTCTAAATTCAAGTCTCATCTTTGCAAAAAGCAATAGCTTCTTTGTAGAGCAGGCATCCTAATTGTGTCCGCTAATTTTCACACAGACCATAATGAGAACAAATGATTCACAGCTAGCAGAACTTTGAGGGAATTAAAATCATGGGTTCTAGGAAGGGAAGTTATTCAGTGAAATTGTTTTCTTTCTTTTAGTGATAGAGTTCACTGACATATTGTAGAAAACATCACTATGTAAAAAATATAGAAAGCAGCTTTAGGAACTAAGGAAGCGAGTGTCCCCACTCTCTGGGGCCCTCTCTTTGATGAGGTGGCTGATGAAGGCTTCTACTGAGTATGACTTAGAAACCATTAACTTAAGTGACTTCGAAATATGTTTTCATAATTAAAAAAGAAAGTAAATCTATCAACAAAGTAAACTTTTCCTGAAAGTAGGAGGCAACTTTCTACTTTATCTGAGATTCTTTTCCATTTTCACAGCTTGAAGCTTCCGTCATTTAGCTCATTTAGACAAACTCCTATAGCCAGTGGCAATTAAGCTCACTGTATTTCACAGTAACAGCCTAAGTCGAATTGGACAAATAAAACTAGTTCATGTCTTATTCATTCCCACCTATTAACCTCCGAATTTTTAACTGGCATTCTTCATAGTGAAGCAGACAGTGGCTGACCTTGTGCAAAGATTCGTGTTTTCTTGTAGGAGAGCATTTGAAATGGGAAGTAACCCAGATCAGGATCCAGAGCAAATCTGCCATTTCACTCATTTATCCACTTTATTTACAAACTTTTTATACAAAAGTCAATAGTGCTGATTTGAAAGTAATTCTGCAGCTGTATGTTTTTAATGGCTAGAAGGGTCATTTGGCTGCTAACCTCGGCTTGGAAATAGTTTAAGCTGGGTAATAGATGGTCGCATTTTGTGTGATAAACAACTTGGGTGGGGAGAACTCTGGTGCAAACAGTGACAGAAATGCATTGCTAGTAGTTACCATATTTTAGTAGATGGTTTAATTTACTTGGGTTCAGCTAAATTTCCATCATCTGTATTCATTATGCTTAGGCCATCTGAATGAATTTCCTTAAACATCAATAAAACAAGGTCAGTGCAGCTGAATTTTCTAGAGATACCAGTATTTACTAAGAAATCACTGCTTGTATTTGCCTGTGTCTCAGGGAGCTCATTTAAAAACTGTGTTCTATTTGAAACATTCACGAGCTGCTTTTTCTAATAAATGATAGTTTGGCAATAGACTAAGTAGTTTTGTTAGAGACCTGAAAGAGTTCCTATGGCTTCTTAACCAACAGGAAATGACCTAGGCAGTGGGCAGACCCTGCTCAGAGAATTCGTTCTTTAAAAAGCATGTTGCTTTTTCTTGACAAATATTTTTACGGCTATAAAAAATGCACATTATCTGACATCAGTACAGCTGAAGAACTTTTTAACTGAAGGTAGTAAAAAGAACAGTTAATAGCCAGCTCTATAAATTTGTTTCAAGGAGAAAAGAAGTTACAATTAAAATAAGACTCTGTGAGTACACACACATACACACACACAGACACAGAGTTTGTATTACCTACTGTCCATCAGGGAACAAATACTTCAAACAGATAAGCAATCTGGTCTTCTGATGACAACTCTTCTGGTGACCTACTAGTAAAAAGTGATGACTGAGGATTTCTTTGTATGAAATAACCATGTCTTTAAAGCTGGTCAAATTATCCTATATTCCAAACTATATACACATACAAACACACACATATACATACATACCGTTATGTGTCAATTAATGGCAGGATACATTCTGAGAAATGTGTCTGTAGGTGATTTCATCATTGTGCAAACATCACAGAGTGTGCTTACACAGACCTACATGGTATAGCCTACTACACACCATGGCTGTACAGTCTAGCCAGTACACCTATAAACCTGTACAGCATGCTTCTGTATGGAATACTGTAGGCAACTTATAACTCAATGGTAAGTATTTTTGCTTCCAAACATATAAAAGCATAGAAAATGTTCAAAAAAATATGTTTTAGAAGATAAAATATGGTACACCTGCAGAAGGCACTTGAATGGAGCTTACATGACTGGAAGTTGCTCCGGGTGAGTTTGTGATTGAGTGGTGAGGGACAGTGAAGGCCTAGGACACTACACCAGTGTAGACTTTATAAACACTGTACACTTCACAATACATTTATACTACAAAATTACAAAATTTTCTGTCTTCAATAATAAATTAACTTTAGCATACTATAAAAATTTTACTTTATAACCTTTTAAAGTTTTTTAAGTTTTGACTCTTTTGTACTACCCTTAGCTTTAAACATAAACATATCATAAGAATGTACAAAAACGTTTTCCTTTTATTTTTATTCTATAAGCATTTTCTATTTAAAAAGGTTTTTATATCTTACATTCTTGTATCAAAAACTAAGACACAAATACACCTATTAGCCTGAGCCTCACGTAGAGTCGGGATCATCAGCATCACTGACTTCCTCATCCACATGTCTCACTGGAAGATCTTCAGGGCCAATACCATGCATGGCGCTTTCATCTCCTAAGGTAACAATGCCTTCTTCAGGGATAACTCCTCAAGGACTGACCTGAGGCTGTTTAGTTCACAATTGCTACAGAGAGAATAAAATACCTAGGAATACAACTAACAAGGAACGTAAAAGACCTCTTCAAGGAGAACTACAAACCACTGCTCAATGAAATAAGAGAGGATACAAACAGATGGAGACACATTCCATGTTCATGGTTAGGAAGAATCAATATCTTGAAAATGGCCATACTGCCCAAAGTAATTTACAGATTCAATGCTATCCCCATCAAGCTACCAATGACCTTCTTCACAGAACTGGAAAAAACCACCTTAAACTTCATATGGAACCAAAAGAGAGCCTGCATAGCCAAGTCAATTCTAAGCAAAAAGAACAAAGCAGGAGGCATTACACTACTGGACTTCAAACTATACTACAAGACTACAGTAATCAAAACAGCATGGTACTGATACCAAAACAGAGATATAGACCAATGGAACAGAACAGAGGCCTTGGAGGCAACACCACACATCTACAACCACTGGATCTTTGACAAACCTGACAAAAACAAGCAATGCGGAAAGAATTCCCTGTTTAATAAATGGTGTTGGGAAAACTGGCTAGCCATGTGCAGAAAACAGAAACTGGACCCCTTCCTGACACCTTACACTAAAATTAACTCCAGACAGATTAAAGACTTAAACATAAGGCCTAACACCATAAAAACCCTAGAAGAAAATCTAGGCAAAACCATTCAGAACATAGGCGTAGGCAAGGACTTCATGACCAAAACACCAAAAGCATTGGCAACAAAAGCCAAAATAAACAAATGGGACCTAATCAAACTCCACAGCTTCTGCACAGCAAAAGAAACGGTCATTACAGTGAATCGGCAATCAACATAATGGGAAAAAATTTTTGCAGTCTACCCATCTGACAAAGGGCTGATATCCAGAATCTACAAAGACCTAAAACAGATTTACAAGAAAAAAACAAACAAGCCCATTCAAAAGTGGACAAAGGATATGAACAGACACTTTACAAAAGAAGACATACATGAGGTCAACAAACATATGAAAAAATGCTCATCATCACTGGTCATTAGAGAAATGCAAATCAAAATCACATTGAGATACCATCTCACACCAGTTAGAATGGCGATCATTAAAAAATCTGGAGACAACAGATGCTGGAGAGGATGTGGAGAAATAGGAACACTTTTACACTGTTGGTGGGAGTGTAAATTAGTTCAACCATTGTGGAAGACAGTGTGGCAATTCCTCAAGGACCTAGAAATAGAAATTCCACTTGACTCAGCAATCCCATTACTGGGTATATATCCAAAGGATTATAAATCATTCTACTATAAGGACACATGCACACGAATGTTCACTGCAGCACAGTTTACAATAGCAAAGACCTGGAACCAACCCAAATGCCCATCGATGATAGACTGGACAGGGAAAATGTGACACATATACACCATGGAATATTATGCAGCCATCAAAAACGATGAGTTCGTGTCCTTTGTAGGGACATGGATGAACCTGGAAACCATCATTCTCAGCAAACTGACACAAGAACAGAAAATCAAACACCGCATGTTCTCACTCATAGGCGGGTGTTGAACAATGAGAACACATGGACATAGGGAGGGGAGCATCACACACTGGGGTCTGTGGGGGGGGGAAATAGGGGAGGGACAGCAGGGGGTGGGGAGTTGGAGAGAGATAGCATGGGGAGAAATGCCAGATATAGGTGATGGGGGAGGAAGGCAACACATCACACTGCCATGTGTATACCTATGCAACAATCTTGCATGTTCTTCACATCTACCCCAAAGCCTAAAATGCAATAAAAAAAGTTAACTTTTGTTTTTATAAGTACCCTCTAAAACAAGGGTAAAAACGATAGTAAATATATAAACCAGTGATATAGTTATTCATTATCAAGTATTATGTACTATACATAATTGTCCGTGCTATGCTATGACATCACTAGATCTTAACAATTTTTCAGCGCTATTGTAATGTTATAGAACCATCATCATATATGCAATGTGTCATTGACCAAAACATTGTTATGGGGCACATGACTGTATATAAACTCTCTCTCTATACACACACACACACACACACATCTATAGCTATATACATATAACTGTAACTAGTTAACATATACCATATATAGTTATAATTATCCATGCTCTATATTCTAACAATTCACACTCAGTAAGTTAATTCTATAAATTTCTGTCTCATCACTGTATTTTTGATTTTGCTGACAATTTATGGACATCCAAGCATCTACCCATGTTTGCATGCATGCACATGTGTTTGTGTTTCTCTGAATAATGGTAAACGAATGCAGATAGCTATAATCATTAGACACAGTGATATGGTTTGGCTGTGTTCTCACCCAAATCTCAACTTGAATTGTAGCTCTCATCACCCCCGTGTGTTGTGGGAGGGACCTGTGGGAGTTAATTGAATCATGGGGGCAGGTCTTTCCTGTGCTGTTTTCATGATAGTGAATAAGTCACAGGAGACCTGACGGTTTTATAAAAAGGAGTTCCCCTGCACAAGCTCTCTCTTGCCTGCTACCATGTAAGACATCCCTTTGCTCTTCCTTCATCTTCTGCCGTGATTGTGAGGCCTCCCCAACTGTGTAGAACTGTGAGTTCATTAAACCTCTTTCTATTGTAAATGACCCAGTCTCGGGCATGTCTTTATTAGCAGCATGAGAACAGACTAATACACACAGTTTAGAGAAAAGCAATTGCATTAACTCTTAGAAGGATGTAACTAAGATGACATAAATTTCTTCTCATAATGCACAAAATTCTTTGTATTTTACTTGACCTGGCCTAAGTAAATCTTCTCCCTCTGTGGTACTAGAAGTAGTGTCAATAGCGTCACCTACCTGGAGCTCTAGAGCTTTAAGCTAAGGGGTGTAGCCAAGTTGAGAATGCAGAGGCCTGAATGAGGTTCTGACAAGTGGAGGAACTGCATGCTTTAGGCAGGCAAATTCAGGAAACCTTAAGATAGGCTTGGAGGAATGCAGTATAAAGCCCAGGGCTTCAAGTCCTGAGAGTATCAAGGGAAAAAATAAGTCAAAATGGATGAGGATGAGGGCATAACAATCTGGAAGAATATTGGTAATAAGATGTCTTTAACGTTGGATTAGCTTTCCTTTCCCTTCAGCAGGTGGGAGTGTGCGTAGGTTTCAAGAGTGTCTTAATCACCCTGACTGAATCTACCACCTTTGATAATGGAAAGTTGTCTGCATTGGGCTTCCTTGCTTTTATATTATAACCAAGAAATCTATGCAAATATTAGATTCTAGATATAGAAGAGACTCACCATATTTAGCAATTATTGGATATGACCCCCTAGGATTTACTTCTGAATACTCATATCAAGCGGTCCAGAATAGAGCCTTAAATATTTTTTTTTAAATACCCAAAGTAGAAGGGCAAGATGGCTAACTAGACACAGCCAAGAGGAACATCTGTCACTGACGGACAGTGACACGGAGACGTCGGGGGAGACTAGTGCATTCCTAGCGGATCTTCAGAAGGAAGGCAATGAGAGTGGACAGAGGGAAGACACACATGCTGGGCTGAAGGGGAGGAAGCTGGGAACCTTGCATGGGGCTACTGTCTACCAGGATTCCTTCATGGCCCCAAAATGACTCCTGGGGAAGGGCTGAGTTAAAATAGGAAAGGAGCAACCTGCGCTCGTCCCAGGCCTCTGGATTCCTGGCAGGAGATCCCACAACCACCACAGACATTTGTGTAGGCAAGGACAGCTGCTTAGAGAAGAGGTGGGGTCAGAAGTCCAGCTGGTGCACAGCCCAGGAGGGTTGGTGCAGGAGTATCTGTAGTAGAGTTTGTCCAGGGACATTGATTCTCCCTAGGCTTGACTTGCTCTTATAGATTTTAGCTTGGGGGACGGTCAGACATGAATACTGCAGGGCAGTCTTGCCGAGGAGATAGGGCTGGTCTGCTTGCCTCACCAGGGGCCCCAGGCTACTTACGCTTGCTTGCAGAGCAGGCTTGGATGCCAGCGGGGATACCCTCTGGGGGACTGCATCATAGCTCCTGCACTGGCGAGCTCTGCCTGACTGGCAGAGAGCTCCAGCAGAGAGAACCCCACATACTTGTGCCAGGCTGCTCCTGCCTTCCCTACTGCAACCTCCCCTGTGCCACTTTGCCTGCATACACTCTCCCACAGCCACCTCCCACATGACTTTGCCAGTGCATTTGCACATGGGCAGACCTTGACGCTCCTTCCCTGCCAGCATGCGTGTGCATGTGCACCCCGATGTGCCACTGCTGCCAGCATGAATGCACCTCAACTCCCCTTCCCCACCACACGGCTATTGCTGATCGAGTGTTGGAGGGAACAGAGCCCACAGGTGCCCTGTTGCTGCACCCATACTGCTGTGGGTAAAAAAGTAGGCACAGGCAACAGCAGACTTGCCCTCTGCCTGAGCAATCATCACCACCCAGATGAACGTGCACAGAGGGTGCACAGTCCTGTGCCCACCAGTGCACTTCTCCCATGCTAACACCACCACCAGCATGAACACATGCATAGTTGCCAGCATGGTCCCCCTGCCCTACAGACCCAGGCTCCCTCTGCCACTGCTGCAAATGCCCACATAGAGGCTGCCACCCTGGCACCCAATAGCACCCTGCCACTGCTGACAAACATGCACCCCACTGCACTGCCACTGCTGCTGACATGTGCAAAGAGGAATGTATCCTGTGGTCACTGCCCTACCAAGTGCTTTGGCTGGCACCATCCATTGAAGTGTTGTGACCAGTGATCTGCAAACACCTTGACCTTTCAAGCACAGTAGGTTCTTAACATCGAGGACTAGAGAACAAAGCCGGGACCCAAAACAAGTCCAGCAGAGGTAGAGCATGTAGTCCAGGAGTCCTGAGCTGAGCCTTGGCCCCCTGAAAACTTCCAGGAATGAAGCCAGTCCACTAAACCCACCTTATAACACAAACTCCCATGGTCATCAAATAGAAGTAAAAAGAAAAATATCCAAATGAGAGCAACTTCAAAGATTGAAGGAATATCAGTCCGCAAATATGAGAAAGAACCAGGGCAAGAACTCTGACAGCTCGAAAAGCCAGAGTGCCTTCTTCCCTCCAATCACACTAGTTTTCCAGTAAGAGTTCTTAATCAGGCTGAGATAGCCTGAACGGACAGAAATAGAATTCAGAAAATGGATAGGAACAAAGATCATCAAGATTCAGAAGAAAGTTGAAACCCAATCTACGGAAGATAAGAATTATAATAAAATGATACAATAACTGGCAGAGAGAATAGCCAGTATAGAAAAGAATGTAACTGCCCTGATAGAAAGACATTACAAGAATTTCAAAATGCAATCACAGGTATTAACAATAGAATAGACCAAGGTGAGGAAAGAATCTCAGAACTTGAGGACTCACTTTCTGAAATAAGACAGTCAGACAAGAATAAAGAATGAAAAGGAATGAGCAAAACCTCTGAGAAATATGGGATTATGTAAAGAAACCAAACGTATGACTCATTGATGTCCCTGAAAGAGATAGGGGAGAATGGCAGCAACTTGGAAAACAATATCATCCTTGAGAAATTCCCCAACCTAGCTAGAGATGCCAACATTCAAATTTAGGAAATGCAGAGAACTCTTGCAAAATACTTTATAAGATGATCCCCCAAGACACATAATCATCAAATTCTCCAAGGCAAAAATGAAAGAAAAAAATGTTAAAGACATCTAGAGAGAAAGGAGAGGTCACCTACAAAACGAAACCCACTGGACCAACAGCAGACCTCTCAGCAGAAACCCTGCAAGCCAGAGAGATTTGGGGTCTATGTCCAACGTTCTTAAAGAAAAAGAATTCCAGCCAAGAATTTATTCCAGCCAAAAAGTAGAGAAGAAGTAAGAGCCTTAACGGACAAGAAAATGCTGAAGGAATTCATTACCACCAGACCTGCCTTACAGGAGCTCCTCAAAGAAGCATTAAATATGGAAAGGAAAGACCATTACCAGTCACTACAAGAGCACATTTAAGTACACAGACCAGTGACACTATAAAGCCACCACAAAAACAAGTCTGCCTAATAACTAGTCACATGACAGGATCAAATTCATACATATTAATGTTAACTTGAATGTAAATGGGCTAAATGCCCCCAATTAGAAGGCATAGAGTTACAATGGATAAAGAAGCAAGACCCAATGGTATGCTGGGCCTTGCTTCTTTATCAGGATTGTTATTCTGTGCCTTTTTCTCACCCATCTCACATGTAATGACACTCATAGATTCAAAATAAAGGCATGGGAGAAAAATCTACCAAGAAAATGGAAAACAAAAAAGCAGGGGTTGCAATATGAAATAGACTTGAAACCAACAAAGGTCAAAGAAGACAAATAATGATATTACACAATGGTAAAGGGTTCAATTTAACAAGAAGACATAACTATCCTAAAAATATATGCACCCAACACAGCAGCACCCATATTGATAAAGCAAGTTCTTAGAGACCTTCAAAGAGACTTGGACTCCCACACAATAATAGTGGGAGTCTTCACACATGACAGACAGTATTAGAGAGATCATCAAGGCAGAAAACAAAGATATTCAGGACCTGAACTCAACACTGGATTAAATAGACCCAATAGACATCTACAGGTCTCTCCACTCCAAAACAACTGAAGACACATTCTTCTCATTGCCACATGGCAAATACTGTAAAATAGACTAAACAATCGGATATAAAACAATCTTCAGCAAATGAAAAAGAACCAAAATCATACCAACCACTCTCTGAGACCACAATGCAATAAAAATAGAAATCAACACTGAGAAAATAGCTCAAAATCATATAATTATATGGAAATTAAACAACCTGCTCCTGAATGACTTTTGGGTAAATAATGAAATTAAGACAGAAATCAAGTTCTTTGAAAAAAATGAGAACAAAGATACAACATATCAGAATCTTTCATACACAGCTAACTCAGTGTTAAAAAGAAAATTTATACCACTAGACACCCACATGAAAATGTAAGAAAGATCTCAAATTAACAAGCTAACATTCCAACTGAAAACACTAGAGAAGCAAGAGCAAACCAACCCCAAAGCTAGCAAGATAAAATAACCAAAATCAGAGCTGAACTGAGGGAGATTAAGACATGAAAAACCACTCAAAAGGTCAACAAACCAGGAGTTTGTTTTTGAAGCAATTAATAAGATAGACAGCTAGCTAGACTAATAAAGAAGAAAAGAGAAAATATCCAAATAAGCACAATCAGAAGCAACAAAGGGGATATTACCACTGACCCCACCAAAATAAAAGAACCATCAGAGACTATATGAACTCTGCTATATACACAAACTAGAAAACCTAGAAGAAATGGATAAATTCCTGAACAGTACACACACTCTCCCAAGAATAAACCAAGGTAAAGTTGAATCCCTGAACATATCAATAACAAGCTTCAAAATTGAATCTGTAATAAAGAGCATATCAACCAAGTAAAGCCCAAATTCTACCAGATGTACAAAGAAGAGTTGGAACTGTTTCTATGAAACATTCCAAATAATTGAGGCAGAGGAACTCCTCCCAACTCATTTTATGAGGCCAGCATTATCCTGACAACAAAAGCTGGGAGAGACACAACAAAAGAAATTTTCAGGTCAATATCTTTGATAAACTTTGAGGCAAAAATCCTCACCAAAATGCTAGCAAGCTAAATCTAGCAGCACATTAAAAAGCTAATCCACCACAATCAAGTAGGTGTTATCCCTGGGATCCAAGTTTGATTCAACACATGCCAACCAATAAATGTGATTCATCACATAAGCAGAACTAAAGACAGAAACTACATTAATTATCTCAATAGATTCAGAAAAGGTTTTTGATAAAATTCAATATCCCTTTATGTTAGAAACTCTCAATAAGATAGTTATTAAAGAAATATATCTCAATATAAAAAGAGCCATATATGACAAACCTACAGCTGGCTTCTCTACTGAATGTGGAAAAGTTGGAAGCATTACCTGTGATAACCAGCACAAGATAAAAATGCCCTCTCTCACCACACCTATTCAAGATAATATTGAAAGTCCTTGCCAGAGTATTCAGAAAAGAGAAAGAAAGAAAGGACATTCAAATAGGAAGAGAGGAAGTCAAATTTTCCCTGTTTGCAGATGACATGATTCGATACTTAGAAATATCCATAGTCTCAGAACAAAAACTCCTTATGCTGATAAACAACTTCATTAGTTTCAGGATACAAAAGCAACATACAAAAATCTCTAGCATTCCCATATACCAACAACAGCCAAGCCAAGAGCAAAATAAGGAATACTATCAGCTTCACAATTGCCACAAAAAGAATAAAATACCCAGGAATACAGCTAACCAGGGTGGTAAATGATCTCTACAATAAGAATTACAAAATACTGCTCAGGGAAATCAGAGACAACACAAACAAATGGAAAAACATTTCATGCTCATGGATAGTAAGAATAAATATAGCTAAAATGGCCACACTTCCCAAAACAATTTATAGATTCAATGCTATTTCTATTAAATTACCAATAGCATTTTTCACAGAACTAGAAAAAAATTATTCTAAAATTTCTATGGAATGCAAAATGATCCCAAACAGCTAAGGCAATCCTAAGCTAAAAAGAACAAAGCTGGAGGCATCACATTACCTAACGTGAAATTATACTACAGGGGCTACAGTAACCAAAACAGTATGGTACAGGTAGAAAAAACAGACACATAGACCAATGGAACGGAAAAGAGAGCCCATAAATAAGGCATACACCTACAACCATCTGATCTTTGACAAAGCTGCCAAAAACAAGCAATAGGGAAAAGACTCCCTATTCAGTAAAATAAAGCTGGGATAACTGGCTAGCCATATGCAGAAGATCTGAACCTGGACTCCTTCCTTACACAATATACAAAAATCAACTCAAGATAGATTAGGGACTTAAATGTAAAACCCAAAACTATAAAAACCCTGGAAGACAACCTAGGCAATATCATTCTTGACATAGGAACTAAAAGATTTCATGACAAAGACAGAAAAAGCAATTGCAACAAAAGCAAAAATTGACAAATGGGATCTAATTAAACTAAAAAGCTTCTGCACAGCAAAAGAAACTATCAACAGAGTAAACAGAAAACCTACAGAATGGGAGAAATTTTTTTCAAGCTATTCACCTGACAAAAGTTAAATATGCAGTATTATAAGAAACTTAAACAGATTTACAGAAAAATAAAAAAACATTAAAAAGTAAGCAAAGGACATGAACAGACACTTCAAAAGGAAACATGTGTGGCCAACAAGGATATGAAAAAAAGCTCAATATCACTGATTGTTAGAGAAATGTCAATCAAAACTGCAATGAGATATCATCTCACACCAGTCAGAATGGCTATTATTAAAAAGTTAAAAAATAACAGATGCTGATGAGGTTGCAGAGAAGAGAACGCTTATACACTGTTGCTGGGAGTGTAAACTAGTTCAACCATTGTGGAAAGTAGTGTCATGATTCCTCAAACAGCTAAACAGAATTGTCATTTAACCCAGTAATTCCATTACTGGGTATATACCCAAAGAAAATAAATCATTCTACCATAAAGACACATGCATGAATATGTTCATTGCAGCACTATTTGCAATAGCAAAGACATGGAATGACCTAAATGTCCATCAATGACAGATTAGACAAAGAAAATGTGTTACATATATATCATGGAATGTTATGCAACCATATAAAGGAACGAGATTATGTCTTTTGTGGGAACATGCATGGAGCTGGAGGCTGTCATCCAAAGCAAACTAACACAGATTCAGAATACCAAACACTGCATGTTCTCATTTATAAGTGGGAGCTAAATGGTGAGAACACATGGATATATAGAGACAAACAAGGCACACTGGGGCTTAGTGGAGGGTGGAGAGTGAGAGGACAGAGAGGATCAGAAAAAAAAATCTGTTGGGAACTAGGATTAATACCTGGGTGACAAAATAATCTGTACAACAAATTTCCATGAAAAAAGTTTACCTATATAACAACCTTTATGTGTACCCCTGAACCTAAAATAAATGTTTTGTTAAATAAGACAACCCCAAAAGTCTCGTAATATTGAAATTATCTCTATATATCTACTCTGTGTTATTTTAGAAAGAACATATCCAACTGAAATATCCAAGTATTAAATCTTTACAATATAACCTCCCAAATTAATTTTCAAGGTCCCAGGGACAGGACTGTGTATCCTGAACTAAGGCCAGAAATTGCAAATTTGTTTGATAAATAATTGACTTAACTGGCCATCCAATCAAATATTTTGTCCTGAGAAATTAAGCATATTTCAGAAAATGCTTTCGTATAATTTTAAATACGTTTGTGTGAGGACACTTCATGATGTTCTCACCTAAGGATGCATTTCTCAGAACATATCTCCATCATTAACTAACACATGTGTGAGTATGATATATACACTACACACACACACACACACACACATATACAGCATCCATGTGCGTGTGAGAGAGATTGGTATGTTCAAACAATTTTAGAAGTGATTAAACTTAAGCATTTGAGGAAAAGTATCAAGTCTGAAATTAAATTATCTTTGGAAACTCCTTAAGTTACCTCCAAAAGTACAGTTGAGAACATCTTTCAGTAAGTCCAGCATAGCTAGTTTTTCCTTCAGTGTTGATGTGGATCGTTTCTTCATTTGGTTGTCAAGATGAATTAGTTGGGCTTGTCTTTAGGGGCTATATTAGTAGTTAGGGTTCTCCACAGATAAACAAAACTAATAGGATTGTGTGTGTGTTGTGTGTGTGCGCGTGTGTGTGTGTGTGAGAGAGAGAGAGAGGGTGGAGAGAGAGAGAGAGAGAGAGAGAGAGAGAGAGAGAGAGACTGTGATTCTGTAATGAATTGGCATATGGAATGATAGAGGCTGACAAGTCCCAAGAGCTGTGATCAGCAAAAGCTAGGGACTCAAGAAAACAAATGATATAGATTCAGTTTGAGTCTGATGTCCTGAGAAACAGGAAAGTTGGTGGACTGATTAACTTCCAGTCCAAATGCTGGCAAGCTCTAGATCCAGAAAAAGCTGATGTTTTTCTGATCAAGTTCGGAGGCATAACAAAAAGATGTCACAGCTCAAGGTAGGATTAATTCCCTCTCATTCAAGGAAGAGTTGGCCTTTTATTTAGGGCTTCAACTGATTGCTGGTAAGGACCCCCCAACATTAGGAAGGGCCATCAACCTAGCCATTCAAATGTTAATCTCATCCAAAACACCCTAACAGGCACACCCAAAATAATGTTGGACCAAATACCTGGGCCAATGGCCAGTGAAGTTGGACACATAAAATTAGCTATTGCAGTGGCTATGTTGAGTAAAAATGAGACTCTTTTAAACTCTGGGATCATACTCTGCACAGAGAGATACTTATGTTGCAAAAGTCACAACACTAAGATTCTGAAAATATCTTGACTTATGTGCCCCGTCTATTGAAGCTCATTCTGGGGACATAGGCTTGCAAAATTTACTTACCGAGTAAAATGCCATGAAGATTTACCCTCATCATTTTAGATTATTCTTGTTTTCTTCTGTTCATTTGTTCATTTCCTCTCCCTCTCCTCCCTCCCCATCACCCACCAGCCCTCCTTCTTTCTCTCCTCCCAGGCCACATATCTACAATTTAAGTTAAATGCACATATTGTCATCCTTGCTATGTATGCTTCTCCCATTTCTTGCTATTGCAACAGGATGTAGAATGGATCTTTTCTATATGACTCTAGAACTTTTGTTTTAGTTAATAATTAATGTTCCAAATCTGAGGACATTGGGTAATAAATACCTCCACCTTCCAAAGAGTATTTGCTGAGACATTCCCATAAGACTTATCAAAGTGTGGTTAATTCGTCTTGTAAGCCTGCTCATGCCTCATTGCTACCAGCCTATAGAGAAGAGAAGACTAGAAATTTCTGAATTCATTAAATAAGGTGCATTCATTTAAGAGGGGCAATTCATAGCTGGAAGAGGTAGGCCTGTTTCTACCTGTTAGTGCAGGGATATAGTTTTATACTTTCCATTCCTCGATCCTTAGCCCAGAAAAGGGTCTCCAAGACAAACACTTAGAACACTTGGGGCTCTCTGCAACTAGGGAGGCTTATACATGATTCCTGGCTGGATGCTTGCTAAGCTATCAAAACCCACCACTCCTTACCCCAACATTGACACCAGAGTGGAAACGTAATGGGATAATTCTTGGGAAAGAGCTGGATACATGTCTTTAAAAAATGTGAACATAAGAAACTTTTGTTTGTTTCTCAGCTGAGATGTTGTTTGTCACTACTTGTAGTGGTGGATGAAAAGAGAGTGTCGAGTGGGGAGCCTTCACTTTTTCCACTTGGCATTTTAAGAATTTGGAGTATTCTTCCCAAACTAGTAGTATGCCATAGAAGGAAGCCAGCCTCTAGCCATCTTGCTTCTTATGATGGTCTTCTACAGAAATGGGACCTGGGAGATATTGTCATGGGGAAGAACTGAGAGCTGGGTTTACAACGTTTTGCCAGAGTATACTTTGCCACATTTTAAGGGACCATGTAGTGCTAAAGACCCTAAAGGACATTTTCTGAACAGTCTCATAAATGTGCCCAACTGATGAACTAGCATTTGGGTCACTAGCCACACAGGGAATTTACAGCTGAATAAATAGTCTTCCATCCTTTCTCTCAACCACCTCTCACAGCCTGATACTGGGGGAAAAATGGAAAATAACGAATGAAAAGCAAATAACTCAGGCTACTTTCCATCTCAAGTTCAGGTGCCTAAGCCACAGGTCAGGCCTGAACTTGGAGAGGGAGATGAGTGCAGGAAATAGAAGCTCTGTATTGGATGTGAGATTGAACTTGGAATGGGCTGAACTTTCAATCCCTGAAAACATGTCATGAGGCTTTTTGTTGTTGTAACTATATGGGAAAGAAATAATTCTATGGAAGCTTATACTTTCAGTTGCAGGGCAGGAAGATCCATCAAAGTAGGGTAGGGAATAGTGCTGGGGGGAAGAATGAAGTCATTTCCTATTTGTGCCTTACCAATTTCAGTCCATTCTATAAACGGGTATCAATTTTGGAGTAAGTTCTGAAGGGTATATAGGGGATGGGAGAGATTTGTAAGATGAACTTGAGTATATAAGTCTGTCACTCTGATTTATTGGAAGGACATCATTCAGAGTCAGAATTGTTTTAGCCAGTCCGGAGAGTAGATTTCATCATTTAGATGCACTCTTGGGGGAAATTATTTTCCAACCTCTTGGAAAAACCATTATCCAAAGTTGGGATTACTTTTGGGGAATATTACTGGATTACAGTCTTTGAACAATGGCTATGACAAATGGTCTGAGATTTGCTGTGAGTTGATGGAATGTCTATGAGGTCTCACCTTGAGACCATTCATACCATCCAAGCAAAGAGCCCCTCCGAGTCTAAAGCAGAATTTTTTACTGCCCTTGAAGGCTTTCAAATGAGAAAAGAGAGATCTGGAGGACATAGTGCTAGCTGGTAGGTCAGAGTACTGAGCTGGGTCCAGCCTCCAGAAAAAGCAGACTAGTTTGGACTTTGCTTTCTTACAGGTTCTCAGCAGGTGTGGATTATGATAAAGCTCCCAATGTAATGAGAAACCTGAATTATTTATCTGGAAATGAAGTGGAAGCCAAGCCAACTGGACTCTGCAAGCAAGGGTGTGAATGGAAATGCTTTGATGTAATACTGATGCGTCTTAAACAAGACACAGCCGTGATTACCAGATGAGGGCAACTGGGACAGCAAGACTGGGGAATATGGAGCTCTTAGGGAAGTACCAGAAATGGTCAAGATTGACTCAGGTGTAATCCCCAGTTGCACCTGCAGATATCAGCTGATGGCTTGAGAGAGATGTAACCGAATAGCTATGGAGTTTCTGTCTGAGTGCATTATATAGTAGGCATATTGGTTTTGATTTATATTGAACGTTGCCAGCGCATAACTAATACCTAGCCAGACATCTAATGGAAGCCCCACATTGGAAGGAGGGAGGGTAGAGAAGAGTAATTTTAAGCGAACCAAAGGAACAATTTAAAAATCTAAACATAAAGGAAGGCATATATCTCCGCTCAATAACTACATCATTAATTGTTTCCTGATCTAATTCAAAGAAAGAGAATTTTCTGTACAATCTCAAAACTCAAACTGTCATTCACTTATTTTGTGGAGAAGACCCATATAAGAATAAACCGAGATTCCTGAAATCATCAGATGTGGGGAGATATGGGAGACATAAAGTGTTGAAATATATATGAAAATTATATTTTCCATTAAACAGATTTTAATGGAAATCAAACCAATTTCCTCTCTGGCTGCTAAAGAGAATACTTCTTTCCCACACCCGAACAGAAGGATTTGGATTAATGGATGACCCCTAGCTCTCTCACTCTCTCACCTTACTCCCTCTTCCACAGGCAAGGGAACGTAACCTAAGATGATCTGCAAGTTCTTAAGAAGAACCTGGAGCTGGAAAGCCTAGTTCCTTTTCCTGTGTTTCTCTACGAAGAAAGATGTTGCAGTAGGCTTTGTGTGAGTGGGTGTTTTTTTATCTTATTCTCATTTTGAGGGAAGAGGCTAAATTTTCTATGTGAGTTGGCATTGTGTGTTAACAGGGGATGGCGTCCTTAAGAGATTGAGGCAATCCATCAACTGGTCAATACAGCAGGGATTGGGAACCCTTGATCAGCATGAGATCTTGTGGCACTCCCACTATTCCCCATCCAAACCCATAACCTTGAAAATCATAAAATTGGGGGGGGGGAACATTTTGTACTTTGGCATGATGTAGAATGGAATTTCAAGCCAATCTTATTAAGCTCTTAACGAGAAAAGAACCGTAGTTGGTATCTGAGGCGTATATATTATTATTTTGCAAAATCATGCTTTCAAATAGAATATTTAAAAATGCTTTTTCATCCCTTTCACAGGGGAGGATTGAGAGTAACTATTTCCTTCTCTTTCACAGGAATGAGAACTAATGTGGTACCCTTGTGGTAATCACAGTAAAACGATCCATTTCACACTGGTGCTGGATGACACTTTTCACTTGCCTGAGATCAGCCAGTCATTGATTTCCATATGAAAAAATAATATGAAGCACATAATTCATATACATGTTGGTACACAGTAAGTATACGGTTAATATGGGTTGAATTAAATTCAGTTGGAATTTAGAAGTTATTCCATGATCAATAGTATATACTCACAGAGGCATGTGACATAAATTAAGCATTTATATGTGGCGATGTGGTTCATTGCCTGTGGTTATCACACATATAATCAATACAGATAGATATAGATACAGTGAGAAATTACGTGACATCTATTGTCAGTGTTTTTGGTTTGTTTTGGTCAAGAATGCATTTGTGGGACTTGTTTATTTCTTAAGAGGGGCCTAAAATTCAAGTTGTCTGCCTGAAGGTGACTGGTTGATCGACGATCTTCAGAGACATTTACCTTTGGCAGGAAACCAGCAAGCTTCCATTTAGGCATTCATACTTCTTTAAGATCTTTCTTTATCTTTCTTCTTACATGTCATCCAAGGAATCACTATGATTGTCCTTCCAAGTGCCAGCTGATATTTTCAGCTTCCTGTCTCTTGCCCTAGGGAAAAATGCTGATTTCCTCTTTGCTATTTGGGAAATGTCAAAGAAAAAGACTGGCTACACTATGTATTCCTCTTCAGCAGCATGAATGGACATCCTGTATTTTTCCTCCAAAGAAGATTTAACTAGCTAAAACTTAATTAGCCTAAACTCAAGGAGTTTTTCCTATTATTTCTCTATTGCTTCTCCTTCATTTGTTCCTTTCTGTTTCAAAAATTCCAATCCTATGTACTTAAGAATTTCATGGCCTTTACATCTTTGCATGTTGTGTTTCTGGCTCTTAACCCTTTTGTCTAGGTTTTAGGAGAATTTTTTCAATTCTTCTATTTTACAATTTGGTTTATCTACTGTTCATTGCCTTGATAGTACCGGTTTTTTTTATTCTGTAATTGTGTATTTTACGTAAAAGTCATCTTGCCTGATTTCTCGTTGCTTTGTTTCCATCTATAAAAATGTTTTTCTAAAACTCTTGGAGAATACTATCATTTTTCTAATTGTTTTCTTCAGTTCCATAGGTTAAGTCTATTTCAGTGGTAGACATCTATCCTTATTCCTGAAACTAGTCTTTTTCTTCTGGACATATCCTGAATCTTTCCGTATGTCTGGTGAATTGCTCTGTTTTCATGTTCCTAACCTTGCACTTGCTGCTAAGTTCTTGCTAGTTAGTACACATAATTTATTTTTGAAAAAAAAAAAGTGAAGTCTGACATTTTTCTAAGTTTTGTTTTGCTAGATTGATGATCCAGTCAGTTGTAAATAAATATGGAGGGGATTCCTGTGCACAGTGCTGTGGCATCAGTTTCTCTCCATGTTTGTGTTAGTATCATAAAGTTAGCTTGAAGATCCGACCTCTTCAAAAATTGTCATTACTGCCCATTATGACCTGTTACAGCACTGGCCTCTCTCTTAGCACATCACCCCTGCTAGGGGTATCACATAGGCGAGTGAATAGTCTAGTTGTCACTTAGTGGTCTGGTGCTGGAGTAGTTCTCAGATCACTGTATTGTCCCTTCCCCCACTGTCCCACAGGTCCAGGCTCTTACTTACATTCACTTCCACAGGGGGCATGGAAATTTGAAGAGGGTCTACTTAGGGATCCCAACTTGTTTACCTCTCATCTGGGTTTTCATTCATGTGTGAAATAACAACAGAATACTATAGCCCTAGACCTTCTCCTATCCATACCACAGCTTTCAGAATATTCCATTTCTTGCCTGTTATGGGATCCTTCTGTTTTCCAGTAACAGTTTACATTTTTATTTTTATATATTTATGATTATTTTAATTAACAGGAGTGTTCAGTGCACCATTGCTCTTCTACAGTGAACAGTCGAAAACTAGCAAAAAGTTAAATAATTTGTATCCACTAAATACAAGATCATTCAAATTAATGTAAATCACACTTGTTTCTGTAAGTAAAAAAAAGTTACAACATTTATTGGATAGCATGATGACCGTTTTAAAAAATTAAATTACATGTAAGCAGAGAAAGAAGATCTTGATGTCAGTTGAAGTCATTCTAGCATTTAGGATTTGAAAAAAAATGTGTTGATTTGCCATCCCAAGTCCTGTGGAAGTCCAGTGTGTACCCAGTATATTTGTGAATTCCTGACAGTTTATGTTCTCATGATCACTTGTGATTCAAAATCTAGGCTTCTATTAATAGTCTCT
This sequence comes from Ateles fusciceps, assembly GCA_036589455.1. Classification (NCBI taxonomy): domain Eukaryota; kingdom Metazoa; phylum Chordata; class Mammalia; order Primates; family Atelidae; genus Ateles; species Ateles fusciceps. Next base: position 110,215 of record JAZHEH010002563.1, read on the forward strand.
TGTGTTTCTCCTCCTCTTCCTGAAACTTGGTTGCTATTCCTTTATTTGATTTTCCCAAACAATTTCTTTATTCACTCAACAAATATTCAATGAATAAAAAAAGTTACTTTGTTTAGTGGTTGGGTCTTTATGTTCAAAGACAGTTTATTGTTGTTAAAGAGGAGTTCCTACTCTTATGAAGATTACATTTTCAACCAAGGCATTTGTAGGTGTGTTGCTCATGACTTGAGTGAATGCAGGGGTAGCTATTTAACGTACCTTGTTCTTGAAATTCCTCTTCCTATTCTTTTCACAAAGAATTCCTAACAGTTCCCCTTTCCTTGAAGGTGCCACCTTCCTTCCAGGCTGCTCAGCTTTCAATTTCTTCACTTTCTCTCTATTGAATCCCTGTTCTTTATTTTTATTTCCCAGAATGGTTTATTTATTTTATTTCATTTCCTTCCTCTAATCACATGCATGGGACCTCATCATTCTCATCCTCAAGTACTTATTAAGGTATTTATCTAATCAAATACAGTCCCTTTCCTAAAAATAACTATCTCTAGTATTAGCTGTTAAAGTAATTAACTTTACTACCTTACTGCATGTATTTTGTAAGTGTAGAGGAATATATAAATTGTGACATCCAAATTTATATATTTTCCAATATAAATTTATGTTACAAAACAATCTTTAAAAGCAAACAAAAAAACCTTACTAAAACCCTCAATCTCTTCAGCTTCTGTAATTAAAAATAGAATATAATAGATCTCAACTTATCATTTTAGGGTTCTCAAACTTTTTTGACATGCATCCTATTTGTAAATCAAATAAGTTTGCTAAAAACGGGACTGTAGTATATATTTTAAAATTAATTTCAACAACATAAATATAATTTGAAATAAACACACAATTTGGGTATATACATATTACTAACAAAGAAAGGGTAGGCTAAAACATTAAAGTGTTTTAATTAGAGGGGATAAATAGGGGTTTACTTTAAATCTTTCTGTATGGTTTCAATTTTTATCGTCAGGTTTATGTATTACTTTTTTTTTTTAAAGTTGAAATGATAGAGGGCAGAAAAATGGGGGTTGAGAAGATTGAAATAATAGTTGAAAAGAAACGCATACTCCAAATATAAAGCTTCTCTAGAGCCTTTCCATTTATTTTCCATTAGAAAGCATCCTTCATAGGTGATTTCGTGAGGAAAATCCTGGCTAACTGAGTTACAGAGTAGTGCCTTACCCAACCTTGACTAATGGCAGTAGAGTAAAAAATCTGCTACTAAGTAGTTACATGACCCTAAGCAAATCATTTCATCTAATACATATTTTGTGATCTGTAAAAGGAGAGATTTAGACTATGTATAATTTCCAAGTCCAACATGTTTGTGACTCCTAAAATTAATTTAAACATCCAGAATAAAAGATGAAGAGTATGTGTCAGTGGATAGAGATGCTAATATCTGGTTCTGAAGTAGAAAACAGGGCCATTCTACTGAGAAAACATTGCTCAAGGCCCATACCTGTTTTGACAACGTTGTAACTTACAGGGTGCAGAGCTGCCACAATCTTAATCCTTCCCTTGCCAAGCATTTTCTATATAGATTGTGATTTTTTTTCCTATGGCAAAAGTGATCCCATTTATGCAGAATATGTAAGTAAGCTATTTGATTTCCAACCAGCTGTGCTGAGCGTATTTACTCTGTAGAGAGAAGGATTCTGGAAACTTAGATGTAAAAAGCACTCAGTTCTATGCTATTCCCTGGTAATGACTGACCCACAGGTGCCTCAAGGAGATGTCAGGTACTTCGCGAATTAACACTTCATCTCTCCACCAACTTGAGAGGCTGACCTACCAAATCAGGGAGAATGACTAATGTGTTCTACAGAGAGATACAAAGCAGAGGAACAACTATTCCCAAAGGTTAGATGCCATCCATTGAACTCCCTGCTTTAATTCTTGAAACAATGTCCCTAGCAAGATGAAAGAGTGCTACTTCTCTAAGTGCAGGGATTTGGCAATAAAAATATCCCTGGCTCTTCTGGTATCCAAATTAAAGCTAATGTTTTTATAGTCCTATCACTTTTATGACCAGAACACAAGACAACTTGCTCTGCTTCAGTACAAGCACACAGAACTCTAGTCTGTAACATAAATAAGGGTATAGGAATTGGTTTCAATAATATTCTATTCTTCTTATTTAAAATTTACAGAGAGCCCCCAAAACAGTGGAGGTGACAGTTTTATAAAATCCATACCTACCGTTCCGGCCAACTGAATTCAAAAGCTTTTCTGCCTGTGCAAGAAAAGAGGAGCAAACTCTTAAGAGAAAGGATTGTAGTCATCTACTGGATCCAGCTTTGTTACTGTCATTTCACGCTTAGTTCCTTAAGCCAGGTTGCCCCCTATTGCCTCTTCCATATGACACTCACTGTGAGTTCTTAAGGTCATTTAAAAATGTCTACTAGATGTATTGTTCCAAGTATGCTCAAAAGTATCTAAATGCAAATGCCCTTATTCTGTCATATTTGTTTAAATGCATATTGGTATGTAGGCTTATTTTTCACTATTAAAAAAAGGTACCACTCTTCTTTGCTCTGTCTAATCTAAACAATCTTTAACTGTGTCAAGCAAGGAATTAATTAGTTGTATATTTTTCATGTTAATTTCTCTGGCTTTCCCAGTTAGTTCCAATGGAAGTTTGTTTTATTAGCTTAATAACACGTTTTTCATTCTGTGCTACCAATATTTTTCATAAAACATTTAAGGATTTCAGATGAGGCTGAATAAGTAGAAAGTAATTGAATGACAAGACTGATATATCCGACCTCTCCAGGTACCCAGCTAGTGTAACTGCATCAAGTCTGTAAGCAGTACTGGCTCTGTCCCACGTGTCCCACGGCAGCTTGGCAATGGATAGATCTGGTATCAAGACAGTCATCTCTGCATGACCAGAGGGGTAGGAGAAAAATGCAGGCGAATGGAGTATTTCTTTAAAGGCAAAATTTCAAGAGGCTGACCTACCAAATCAGGGACAGATGGACTAATGTGTTCTACAGGAGAAACAAAGCAGAGGAACAACTATTCCCAAAGGTTAGATGCCATCCATTGAACTCCATTAAGCAATCAAATACCAATGACTCAGAGTCACACTGCTTCCTACGTTGGGGAACACTTCCCACTCCACCCACCTCATCCATTAATGCCTCAGCCCCTCAGCAAGAAAGATCTCTAACCTGAGAGGATGTGTAATTACAAGGAGAATGCTAATTGAGAGAGGGCTAACTTGAAGTGGGCTCGAATAGGCTCAATTTTGGTTATTATTCTTCAGGGAAGACTACTTAGAGAAGGAGAGCTCTGGAAGTAGCAGCCCGGGGAATACTTGTGACTAGGGAGTTTAAAAGATGTTCTTCAGATCCACAACATGTTGAAGGGACTGAGAAGGACTAAAGAAAACAGATGTGAGGTCACAAATCCTGGTGGTGCTATAGTAGCCCTATTTCTTCTTGTCTTTTTTTTTTTCTTTTTAGAAACTGTGGTAAAATAAGCTAAGAGAAAATTTACCATCTTAACTATTTTTAAGTGAACAGCTTAGTGGTATTAAGTAAATTCACAGTACAGTGCTACCAGCACCACGATCCCTCCACAGAACACTTTTCATCTTCCCAAACTGAAACTCTGTGCTCATTAAACACTAACTTCCCAATCCTCCTCCCGCAAGCTCCTGGCAGTCACCATTCTACTTTCTCTCGCTATGAATTCAGACGGCTCTAGAAACCTCAAATAAGTAGAATGATACATTATTTGTGTCTTTGTTACTGACTTATTTCACTTAGCATGATGTCCTCCAGGTTCATCCCTGTCGTAACATGTGCCATAGTTTCCCTTTTTAAAGGACTAAGTAGTAATACTCCATTGTATGGATAAACCACTTTTTAGTTGTTTGCCCTTTCATTGGCTGATGGATACTTGGGGTACAATGGACTGTTTCTGAGTTAAAACCAGATTGTTCCTGGATACTATCTAGAACTAAGTTGCCCAAAGTGTGTATTATAGAAAAGTTCCTTGGGCCACCCGGGAGGTCCTATTCATGACAGGTCAGCTTTCTGAGAAAATAACCAAAATGACAAAAAAAAAAAAAAAAAAACCACTATGCAGCATAACTGAATTGCTGTTTGGTGGGAAGAAAGGAAATGGCACCCATTTAGTGCACTTGCTTGGTTATTTGTGGTTTTGATAATGCTTTTATACTAGAGTGATAATCATAAGTTCAAATAAAAATCTGAAAGCACAGATTCTCTCTTAAACATATTTAATAATTTCATATTTCTGTCTGATGAACTAAATTTCTTGGTATTGTGTGAAAGTTCACCTTGTAAAGATGTATAAAATCCTGTAGGCTTTTGATGCATTATGGATGTAAAGTGGTGCTTTTTTAAGAGCAAAATGCATATTTCATACTTTCCAAAACAGCTTATGTTTTAAAAGATAACATTCATTTGTCTTAAAAAGATCTTTTAGGAGCCTTGGGAATGTAAAAAAGCATTCGTAACAGGCTAGTACACGGGTTTTCAACTTGCTGTTATGTCATGGTCTGGTATCTGATGCCCTTTCTTAATCCTCTTTTTCTTTTCTCTCTCGCCTATATTTTTCTCTCTCCTTTCAAAGTCAATTTCCCCCTTTTTATTGTTCCTTACTTCTTTCTTAGCCTTGACCATGCCTCAGCCTGCTGTATACTGCTGTGTGTCTTCATAAACATCATTCAGCCATGCTGATGGCTCTGAGAGAAAGAGCAGATGTGAGTGGAACATGACAGCCAGTTAAAAGATCCTTAGACTCCCTCACCCGTGCAAATTAATACGTGAAAATTGCCCTAAAACATATTAAGTTACGATGAATTATAAGAGACAAATAACATACAGATGGAATCTTCTTGCTAATAGAAGGAAATTTCAAATAGTTATTTTGTTTTTAAGAAGATTAATTGCTGGTTTGGGTCTTTAAGGCATTTACCATACTAAATAATGCAAACAGTTAGTGGTAATGTAAATTCCCCTCTATTATGGATAAATGTCTGAAAAGGTAAATGTTTTCAGTAAGACTTTTCCAAGGGTTCTTTTCTCACTTGAGACTCATAGATTTTTGGATTTCTCAGTAGTCTTAACTGTCGTCTATATTTAAATTTGGCTCATTTCAAATCCATGCTGATATTAATGTGAACATGAACATAAATAACATGACAACATTTTCCCACACTTTCAATAGCTGTTGACTTTGGTTACTGCCAGATAGATTTGATTCTATTCATCGAACCCTAAGTCACCAAAATACCAGTTGCTCAGAAGAAAGAAAGGGTTGCCACTGGTTATATGAACTCATGGTTTAATAACTTTTTCTCTTTCTCTCTCCCTACCCCCTTCTCTTTACCCTCTTTTGCACTCTCTGTCTCTCTTCTCTCTGTCTGTGCATCTGTCTTTTGGTTTTTTTTTCTCTCTCCCTGCACGTGCACACACACACACACACAGTCACACACACACACAGTCATACACACACTCACACACACTCTCACACACACTCACACACACACTACACACACACATTCACACACACACGCACACACAGTGCTTCTTTCCACTGAAGCTTGGCCATCTTAGGCAAATGCATTCCTCTCTCTTGCCCTGACTTTCTCTCTGTATAAAAAGAATTTAGACTAAATGATCTTTAAGACCCTTTCTGGCTCAAACATGCTTTGCTTTAAAGTCTGTGAATAAACATGACACCAATATCCACATTGCTACTTCTCTTTTAAAATGACCTATACTCTGGGAAAGAGAGTTTGATGAATGTTGTAAAAAATCACTTCCTGGAAATGAGACAAGCTATTTTCATAATGAATATGACTTCATGCACTCAGCTTTTAAAGAAGCGTTTACTTGCCTGGTCGCTAAATTGAAGATTCTCATGGCATGAAGAAAATTAATGGTTAACATTTATAGCCATTTACAGAATCCACTCCACATTGATAAGTTCTGAAACATAGCCTAGTGACTTTCCCGAAAAGGTTACTATTTCTTTTGTGCAGCTGAAAACCTTAAAGGTGAATTACTAGTGAATTGAGATATAAAGCTAGAGTCAATGTATTTAAATTTAACTTTGTCATATGTCAGTATGTACCGAACACACCATAAAGCTAGCTGCAAGTGTTTCATTTACTTTTAGAGAGTGACATGTAATGATATTTCTTAGCTAATAAAGTTTATTTAATTGATTGATGATGATATTCACCTCTTTAAAATGGAGTGCATCTAAAATATATATTTATCTTTCTGAGCCCAAACCAATGAAAAAGCATGCTTATTACTTGCTACGTCAAGTATCACCCATAGCTTTATAAGCAGACAGAGATTAATGGTAGGGGGACCTGTAACCAAGTATTAAACTATTGATTTGGGAAGCACGTAACACTTCCGATTTAATCTTCAAAATATCTCTGAGCATCAGCAGCAGTAAGCAAATAAAATGTGATACAATATGGATTGTGCTAAGTTATCTCCTCCTCAAACCTCCATTCATCAGAGAAGCTGGAAAGCACGCACAGCTCCAGATACTGGAAAGGAGAATCACCATAATTGCGGAAGACTCTTACTTTCTTGTCTTCATAGGACATCACTGCCCAGGAAGGAAAACGTACTGTGAACCCAGTTGGTCCCATGAGTCTGAGACAACACAATAGATGTCTGGCTGGCCTCTCTTATAAGTTATAATATTGCTCTTGATTTTCAAATAGAATGTCTACATGAGCACTTTGAAAGTGCACCTTGCGTTGTGGGATTGGGCTGTTGGAAAAATGCCAGATGTATGTAACCAAACTAGGCTCAGTTTTAAATAATAGAAAGTCTTCTGTATTGATTTACATTTCTTTTCTTCCTTTTCTCCTTCCTCTCTTACATAGTCAGTTATTAAATGTGAAAAACAAACAAGAATGTGTAAAATTTATGACTTGGTAGCTGAAATCAAAAGAAGGGATAAAAGATGAAAGAGAAAGTGAGTTTGGTGCCAAAGTAATCTACGTGTGACCTACAATTGCAGATCATGATGTTCTACATAATATGGCCACAAAATTGTCTCCAAGAGCCTTAGCAGCCATTAGGAAAAAGAGAATCTGTATGCTGTGAAACACAATGTACATCCAATAGAAATATATTAATTATGCAATGGCTATGTAATCATTCTTTGTAGAGGAAGGGCCAGTAATTTTTCCCAGGCATCCATGTAAATATTATTTTACCATGGCCCATTTTGAGACAGGGACTCCTTTGTTGCCCAGGATGGAGTGCAGTGGCATAATGGTAGCTTACTGTAGCTTACACCTCCCAGGCTCATATGATCCTCCCATCCCAGCTTCCCAAGTAGCTGGGACTGTAGGCACATGCCACCATGCCCGGTGCCTGGCTAATTTTTTCTTTTCAGAGATAAGATCTTACTGTGTGATCCAGACTGGTCTCAAACTCCTGGACTCAAATAATCTTCCTGTCTTGGCCTCTAGAAAGTGCTGATAAAAGGCTCTCAGCTTGAGCCACAGCAGCTGGCCACCATGACCCTTAATAAGAGGTTAAAGGTGTAGTATCATTCCAAAGCATAATTTGGGAAAAGACATTGTGTTGGATGGCCAGTAGGATTATATCTGTGTGCCTAGCTATCAGCTAATATACCCAAATCCTGGGATGTATAGGCAGAGTGGTTGAACCATGTACCAACTCTAGAAATTTTTCCACATAAGGTGATGTTCTTTTAATTCAGCTTTTGACCAGAACTGAGTGACAAAGAACTTGGGATTGTTGTCTCATAAATAGTTAGAGCCCGCTGCTTTTGTTGCAGTTGAATTTATAATACAACCGAGACCTACATGATTTTACCAACAGTAGAGCTGAGAAAAGTGTGAGTATTCATTTTCTTGAAGTTGAGGAATAATGAGATAAAGATAGTTGAAGTATATTATGAAATTAAAGGTCCTAATTAGATTACTTGAAATATATTAGGAAATGAAAGGTGCTAATCAGATTGATTGAATACTTGTCAGGCATTGTTCAAAGTACTTTGTATGCATGATCTCATTTACTCATTATATCAAACATTATTATACCCATTTTCTACATGAGTATACTGAATATCAGGGAAGTTAAGAAATTTGCCCCAATAACCTACAAGTTGGAAGTGATGAAGCCGCGATTTAAAACTTGCGGTATGAGCTTAGATTCCCTCCTTGTGAGTGTGCAACCCTCATTACTCCAAAATGACACCTCTAAAAGGAACGAGAGAGTCACCAGACAGCAGATAATTTCGCAAAAACAGCTTGGCTATGATGCTGATTGGATTATCCAAATAGAACAACGTAGGTACTCCCCAAATGCTGAATTCCCTTTGGCCTGGCAGTAGAGGGAGGAGATCTACAGTTGAAATCAGGCTTCCTGGCATTGAGTCCTTTAAATACAACCCTTGGTAAGTTTCTACTCCTCTTTGGCTCCGGCTTCCCAATTGTACAATGAGAGCTTTGAACTAGAATCTAGAGTGTCTTAACCAGGGACATATAGTAATATCACCTGGGAAACTTTCTTTCTTTTTTCTTTACTTTTTTTTTTTTTTCACTATCCTGATCTTTGTAGGAACTTTCAAAGTGATATGGAAGGGAAGTCCTGGGAAGGGAAGAGCATGGTCCTTTATATGATACACAAATTGGGGGAGGGAAGTGCTGGGTAGAGGGAGGGCATGGTCTTGGCTAGGGCTCCGCTCCCAGGGACCTAAGTAAGGACAGGCATTTCCTGCCAAAATGTCACATTTCCCGCCCAAATGTCACATTTCCCAAGACCGCCTCGACCTGCCACACCCCCATCCTGTGCCTATAAAAACCCACAGACCTTAACAGGCAGATCCAGAAGCAGCTGGAAGTCGAGAGGAGCACATCAGTGGGAGGAACACAAGAGGCAGCTGAAAGTCCAGAGGAACACACATACAGGCACCGGCACTCGGGGAAGCCACGATTGGCAGAGGCAGATTGATGCGGAGCTTGGCTGAGGGAGTCAGAGGAGAGCCCAGGTTCACTCCATCCACTTCTGACATCCCCCCAGCTACCTCCATGCAATAAAACCTTGCACTCATTCTCTAAGCCCAGGTGTGATCCAATTCTTCCAGTACACCAAGGCAAGAACCCGGGATACAGAAAGCCCTCTGTCCTTGTGACAAGGAAGCGGGTGTAATTGAGCTGGTTAGCACAAGCCACCTATATAGATGACAAAATGAAAAGAGCAAAACTGAAAGAGCAGCCTGTCACACACACCCAACTGGGGCTCCAGGAGCTGTGAACATTCACCCCTAGACACTGCAGCGGGGTCGGAACCCCACAGCCTGCCCATCTGCATGCTCCCCCTAGAGGTTTGAGAAGCGAGGCACTGAAAAAGTGAGCCACATCCCCATCATGCCCTTTGTGGGGAGCAGAGGGAACTTTTCCCATTTCAACAGCACCTGTGCTCAGACCCTGCTCCAGACTTCCTGAGCTCCCATTGTGAGTTAGGTGCGGAGGAGGACATAGCGGGTAAGTTTTCCAAGACAAGTTTCTCCTTTGCAAAGGCCATCATGGTTTGATGCATAAATAAATAATTCTGCCTCTGTAGAATGTTGTGCTAAAATCTAGAGGTGCTTGTATGAATGTAGCTCTTTGTATAAAAGCAGGGACATTCTTAACACTATTACTCTTTCATGGTGAAGGAGCACTTGAAAGGGGGCCGTGGGGGAGAGCAGAGAAGCAACAGCTAAACCACACCTGTAAGGACCCAGGCTAGGCCGCTGAAGTGAGCAAATCCCAAGCACTGGCTACTGAAGTGAGGAAGGCATGAATAGCAGTAGGGAGTCTGAAAGCAGATCTAGGCATGTTAAAAATCCCAATAAAGCAATGAGGAATAAGGACAAGCACACTTGCGTTTTCTTTGCTACCGGTACTGACTTGAACACTCAGATTTGCCATTTGCCAGCTGTGTCACCGAGGCCATGTTTATTTGATTTCCCTGAGCTTCAGTTTCTGTGATTGGAATATGGAGACAACAGTACACTAGAGTCATGGGGATTTTATTTGGATTTTTTCTTGCTGGTACTTTTTCTTTGAAATTTATTGCATCCTTTCTACTTGCAGGTACTTTTCTAAGTGCTTTTTGAGTGTTATCTCATTTCACTTTTTTTTTCAGACAGAATCTCGCCCTGTCGCCAGGCTGGAGTGCAGGGGCATGATCTTGGCTCACTGTCAGCCTCTGCCTCCTGAGTAGCTGGGAAAACAGGCGCGTGCCACCACTCCCAATTAATTTTGAATTTTTGTAGAGATGGGGTTTCACCATGTTGGCCAGGATGGTCTGGATCTCCTGACCTCATCATCCACCCACCTCAGCCTTCCAAAGTGCTGGGATTACAGGCAAGAGCCACCATGGCCGGCCATATCATTCATCTTTACCAGACCCCCAAGAAACAGGTCCAAGAAACACAGCAGTCAGTCTAGATGCACTTAGTTTGATTTCCAGAGGCTACACTCGGTCTCTGAGAGAAGGTGGGTGCTCAAGGATTATGTCTTTCTCTTTTTCCTTCTGCTTAGCATGGGCAACTGTTCCAAATGGACAGAAGCTACTAAATTGCTTCTTTACAAGCTAAGTCTGTTAAATTCTCTCCATTATGAAAATGGCCTCTCTTGTTCCAGAAACTGCTTTTTACAAGATTCATTAAACTCCCTTTCCCGTGTTCATGTCATTTTATGAGGGTGGCAGAAATATAGCTATTAGTGCCATGGGTTTCATAGACTCGTAGAAAAACAGTGTTAGAGCTATAATGGCCCTTGGGATCATCTAGTTTACTCCTCTCATTTTACACATGGGGAAACTAGAGCTCTGAGTAGATAAGTGATTTAACCCTGAAAACCCACCAAGCTTGTGACTGAATCAGACTAAAAACCAGTTATCTGACTCCTAAGTCTCTGCCCTTTCACTTTATCATTCACTAACACCGATCAGCAACCTTGTGAGCATATACCACTGATGATTCATTCATTCATTCATTCATGGGATATTTATGAAGACATATATTATATGCCAGGCACTGTGTGAAGTCCTGGACTGAAAGAAATAAGCAGGGAGGTTATGGTTGGCTTAGACAACACATCTTCACTCTTACTGGAAGAGGAAAACCCTGTAAATAGGCATTTCTTAACTTTGGCTACATACTAAAATTACCTTAGGATCAGTTGAAAATGCCAATGCAAAAAAAAAAAAAAGTGTCTGAGACCCATCCTAGACAAGTTGAGCAAGAATCTGTGCATAGGGTCTGGACATCTGTGGTCCCCGCTGTGATTTTAATGTGACCCTAAAGTTGGTAACCACGACTCTAGGTGCGTGGTGTTCTAAAAACAGGTGAGAAGCGTTCTGAAAGGATGGTGTCCGACACTAAGGCTTAGCAGGAAATTACTCTTGTAGGTTAACAAAAGCCTGGCCGGAAAGGTAATGGCTCTGGGGACAACTGAAATATATTAAACTGAAGCTCGTATCTTAGCATACTCATGAGTGGGTCAAGCCACACTGCAAGATATTGGGCAATTTCGTTGCTTACATTGAGATGTTAAAAAAGTACGAATCACTTGTTGAAATGCCAAGCACTATACGAGGCACTTTGACATATCTGAGTGAATGTAAGTAACCCTTATACCACTGTGAAGTAAGCGCAATTATTATGCTCAATTACCAGTTGAAGAAACTGAGACCCAAGGGGGCAAACTTGCTCTAGATCACAGAGGATGCGGCAGAACCAAGATTAGAACAAATGTTTTCTAACTTCAAGACTTTCCACCATGTCATATTGCAAACAAGTCCTTTTATAAAAGAGACATAATCTGCTATTGAGTCATGTGTGATTTAAATTGTACAGTTTTTGTGGTAATCAATCAAGTGCTACATTGGTCTTTTCTTTCTCTGATTCTTTTCTCCCTCGTCATGCCTGCCTGCTTGCTGTATGTTTTCCTGTTATTGCAACCACAGTTTCAATCATGAAAGACAGAAAAAAGGAACACACTTACCATTCAACCCTCTCTTTTCCCGGAGGAATATGTCATGTCTCTGACTTTGAAATCACTTCCTGTAATGAGTTTTGCCAAAGTAGAGGCACAAAGATTGTGTCTTATTCTTAGCACATATTCTCAGCATGCCTTTTAATGACTCCGTGGAAAAGAGTTCCATGCCTGCTGTGTTTCTGTCTATACTGAGCATCAGCAAGCACAAACAAACATTTCTCCACAATACTTTGAAATTAACAAGACAATGTTGGATACACTTCTGCTCTATTGTTCTAAAAACTAAAATATATTACTTCCTCTGAAATAACCCAAAATTTCAGGACTACACTGTGCCTGTCTGTTTAGCTGCATTTAAGGGAAGCACACCCAGTTGACATACTATGTAGATTTCAGCCCTGGCCTGCAAGTATTTTCATCTACTTCTTGGAGGTGGTGGGGAGAGTAATGGAAGTATTTATTTCATCTGTTTGCAGCCCATTCACACGTCCAACGTGCTAGTAAAAACTCTCTGCAGTGAAAAGCCAGCATAGGGTGTCAAAAAGAAAGAAAAGGCAAACCAAATTTAATCTGGTGATGTTTATGGGTACGGCGGGAAAAGTAAATGTCACAATGCTGCCTGCAAGATGCTACCACTTGCATGCTAGCTTCCTTTCCAGGGTGGCTTATCAACGAAGTTCAATAGCCACTGAATGGAGAATCTTTTTGGAATAAAAGTATGCTCACGTACAGCACAAGCTGCCACAACCTTCATGCCCAAAGGAAGACAGACTACATTGTGCAACATCCAGAAGTTTATGCAGCGTTGACACTGGGGGAGCAGTGGCATATGTGATGTCTGCCATATCCCTCAAAGTCCTTCCTGCTCAGGCAGGGGTGGGTGTGGTATGATGGAATCATAACCATAAAAAAACTCATTAGAACACACAACCACTGTTGTTAATGCTACTCTCTAGTCGAAGGACAAGGCCTCTGTGCTTCAGTTGCCAAGTAAATTAGATTGTGAAATAAAACTTCCATAGCTCTCACTAAAGAGATAGAGATACATTAGTGTCTCACAAAATAATGTTGAGTTTTCTCTCTCTTTCGTAGTGACGGTTCAAGCCTGGTTTTCATATTTATCTCCAGAGACTTCAAACATCATCAAGTATGTTGGCTTTATAAATGTTGCGTTGATAGATGTGCTTTTTTAAATTGCTTGGTAAGCCCATAACAAGTGTGCTATGCAGATTGCCCAACACCCTTCCCAGAAAATTTTAAAAATTTGGCTCCTTTGTTCCAGAACCTGACAGCGTGATCTATGACTGTCCTGAAGGTCTGCGTCACTACAGTGCTGCCTTCAAATACTCGGGGTGACTGTCTGGACGGCTAGGACTTTAGGAAGAGCACGCTCTCAGGCACTTGGAGGAGAACAACACTCCTTGTTTCTTCTAAAATGAGCCTCTCCCTTGGCTGTACATCTCCCTAAATGAGTTGAAAATGGGAACAGCAAAAGCTCTGTACCACGTGAAGCCTGCTGGACCTCGCATATCAGGCAAACCGGCACTCTGATGAGCACATGGTGTTTTGCTTCTGCTCTTGCTCCCAGTAGTATCCCTGCTTGGGCTCTGTCACTGCCAAAATATTTTGGGGGCATAAAAAGATTGCCAGGGATGGGCTGAGTGCCATGATAAGAGAGGAGAGAATATGCCAATGAAGGCAATTTTTCTTTTCCCTCACAACTCCAAACTAAAAATAAAATACAAAACATTATAACCACAACAAATACGAACCAGCATGGGGAACACACTCACAAGCATGCACACGGACGCCCGCACATACACACAAGCTCACTGATAGGGTGGTTGTGACATGGCATGAATTTATACATGCAAAGCACTTGCAGAATATTGTATGGCAGAAATTAAATGCTATATAACTGTTTGTTGTTATTATTATTTGCATTAGGATGGGCGTATGTCCATGTTGGATCAATCAAAAGAATAAAGCACCCCCTGGTTGCCTAATCTATTTCCTTCATATTCGAGTCTAACAAGAATGGATCAAGCTGTAAGAGGACTCATCTTTGCATATTAAAATTAATAAAAGAAGGAAAAAGAAGAATGAGAACAATTAAGATGATGCTAACTAACCATAGAAAGCAAAGAGAGGCTCCACGTGGTGACTTATGCCTGTAATCCCAGCACTTTGGGAGGCAAGGCAGGTGAGATAACCTGAGGTCAGGAGTTCGAGACCAGACCGGCCAACATGGTGTAAACTTGTCTATACTAAAAAAAATGCAGGAATAGTAGGAGTGGTGGTGGGCACCTGTAATTCCACCTACTTGGCAGACTGAGGCAGGGGAATTGCTTGAATCCAGGAGGCGAAGGTTGCAGTGAGCAGCCTCACTGATCTCGCCACTGCACTGGGTGACAAAGAAAGACTTCCTCTCAAAAAAAAAAAAAAAAAGGAAAACGAAAAAAACTGCTATTTAACAGTATCCTAAGCGAAGCCAGAAGAAAACAAGTATCTGTTGGTTGAATAAGATCACCAAAAATACTTCGAAAATCTTTTCAGAACCACCCCCCACACACACACACACACACACACACACACACGTGCACATCTGAATGTTAGGAGTTTTCTAAACAGCTATGTGATTACAAAGGTGAAATATTCTCAGGCTTATATTAAGAGAAACCAAATGCTGAAATTTTTTCCTGTCTGCTTACTTTTCCACCTGAGGTCAGAGCACCCCTCGTTTATGTAGTGTGGTGGTCAGGATCTCCATATTTATTTAGCACAACTTAGACTGAACCACCCCTCTTCAACATCTGGATGCAGGAGAGGCTGTCCATACCTCTGATTTGTGAATGATCATATCCACCAGGGTGCTTCATTGGCCTGTTCAATTTTCTTTTCAAGTTATCATTCTTGAGACATATTTAGAATCCTAGACTGTGACAGCCGGAAAGCGCCTTTGAGATCAACTTGTCTCAACCTCCTTATTTTACACTCACAACTGATAACTGCATTCCAATTTGTCACCAACATCGCTTCTGGCATAATTAGGGCGGCTAGCACTGGGAAAATGGAACTGTTCCCTCTTCCCCCACATTCTCAGAAAGGCCAAGGTCACAGCCACCCCTCCCCCCAGGCAGCCTCACACACAGTTTTCACTGTTTCCTTTCTGCTGCTGTGTGAGGCAGCTCATAAGCAGACAGCCTTTTGTTGCCGAGGGAAGAACAAAACCCTGGCTTCCCCAGCAGTGGAAAGATTTATAAGAGCTCAAGGAAGGTCAAAAGGCTAAATTACCCTGTGACTTGTATGTAGTCGGCATCTTCTAGCCTGCTACAGGATGAGGCTGATTACATGGAAGGCGAAGGTGAAGACAAAGAGCATAAATAATAAAAGAAAATGAAGCTTGAAGTAGTTACAGTCCTTATCTTGTTTTCAGTCTTCCAGAGCCTTCTGCTAAATATTTTTTGTAAGAACATTTAGAAAGAACAAACCTTAAAGATTCTTCCCTGATTTATCTAAAAGTAGAAATTAAAAAGTGTCTTTTTTATTACATGGGATTTTATTTATTTTTAGAGTCAAGAAAAATACGCTCATAAATTAGAAAAAAAAATGGTACAGAATCAAAAGGTGTAATTATGGAGGAATCAGTTCTATTTGGAGGAATCACTAAAGCCTTCAGCAAGAGGTGTACCTTTCCCATTTATTTCCCCCTCTTCCTATTTTATTCTTTATTGCTTTTTTTACAGAGATGACTGCAAGGATGTAATATTTAGGTAAAACTGAGATAAGCATATATTTACTTCTGTCTCTTCTCACTGTCTCTGTCTTTGTCTCTGTCTCTGTCTGTCTCTGTTTTCTCTCTCTCTCTCTCACATCCATGCATATAAATCTCAAGTGTCCATTACATTCTGGGAACTCTCTGTCTCTAGCTAACCTAGGCCAGCACCCAGCACACTGTATTTCAAGTGCTAGCTAGGTGACAGTAAGCTCCATGAGAGCAGAAACCTTGTCTATTTTATTTATCAGTATTTGCTCAGCGCCACACATAGTGCCCAGCATAGAGGAAGTGCCCAGTAAATACCAGTTGCATAAATGAATGATTTTGGCACCAGGTTTTGGACAACTTCATGGTTGTAATTTAAAACCAAACAAAGAAGAATATATTCCCAGGTAGTGTTTTTTTTCACATCCTTCTGACCTTTATATGGATTATCACTTCATCTGACTTGTCCACGCAGAATTCCAGAGCTTCAGGAGGTGTACACACTTGAATGTTCATTTGGTGACATCATGAATACATCATAGAAATCATTTAATAAAGAAATCAGTAACAAGCCTAGAGGTTTTAGGAAAGCCACTTTCAGTGTAACATACACAAGCCCTGTTAAGTAACAAAGTTGGAAAAAAGACAAATTTAAGTCATAACTAAATTATAATTATCTACTTGAATGCTTTCCAACTATTCCTGTGTGTAAGACATGACTGACATGCCAAGCCGTATTGACCTTCCCTCTAAAAGTGATCTCAGGCTTCCAGTAATTTCACATGTTGCAGAACTTCTATATACCGTGTAGCACGTATACCTTCATATAGTCACTACCTACATGCCCACACTAAATAACAGATATGAGCGAATGTACATGATATAGAGGAAGTGTTAGCACATTCATTAACTGGGGTATTTGTAGGTAATGCTCATGAAAGTACAGCTATTGTCTTTCACTTTTCTGCGAAAGTCTTAGGTGCATATTCAGAAGCAAAAGTATTTTATGTTTCTTATAAGAGTACTTGGAAATTCCACACAGATGGGGACATATAATTTACTAAATGCTTTTTATGATGAGACTTTATTAATTATACAAAGCTTTAGCCAAATATATGTGAGCATCCTGTATGCTAGAAATATGTAAGATTCTAGAAGGATTTGACCTCTCCCTTTCTCATCTTGTAAAGATAAATGATAATAGGTTCTCTAATTTTTAGTTTTCTTTCTCATTAGGACTTCCATATGCCTAGTTTCAGCTGCTCCAGCTACTGTTCTGACTTCTAAACTATTCTTCTCACTTCTGTTCTCTTCTTGGATAACAAACCTTAGTTCATTATCCAAGGCAGCACAATGATTTTATCTAAACACAAATTTGATCCTGTTACTACCCAACTCAAACCCACAACATCAATCTCCTTAGGCTGGCATTAAAGCCCTTCACAATATACCATATCAGTCTCAGTCTCTCTCTTTCTCCCTTACATCCTATGCTGTGGTTACACCAGATGTCTGGTGCACAGGTCTCATTTTTGAGCCTGATGTTTCTCTTTCCACCTTTTCAGCCAACGCAATTCCACTCATCCTTCTATGTCTTCCCTGAGTGCACTGTTGCTAGGTCTTCCTACCTAGACTGAGTTAGTGGCTGCCTCCGCTGTTTCTCAAGGCACTCTGTGTATTCGTCTTTCATGGCCTTTACAACTCTGCATTAGCATTCGTTTTATGCAGTGACTTTCCGCACCACTTGATTGTGAACTCCTTGAGGATTAGAGCCGGGGTTTCGCATAGTGTTTAATAAATGTTTGTTACATGAATGAATGAATGAGTTAATGAGTTAATTATTTCCCCGGCTATGGACGTTAGTCAGCATTCAGAAACAGTTTTTTCTCCATTTGGGAATCTCTTTATTTCCGTATAGTATAATGAACCTACTAAGTTTACCAGAGGTCTGGGAAAGGGAAATGTAATAAATGGGAAAGTATTTTTAAGTTGGCATGTGTGGGCATTAGCTTAAACCTTTTAAAGACAGACGTTACACTCCAGAAAACACTATGAATGAGAATGTTAAAAAAAGTTTGTTGCATAATAGCTAGGAGTGAAAAGCTCTTTTCTTTGTACCTGGGAACAATAAGGTGATAACCCATATTTCAAGCTCCTTCCCCACTTGCTCTTGCAGTGTTTACCATATGAAAAAAAAAACAAGTTATTTCATCCAGTCTTATGGTCACATCCAAAAAATGAGAAGAGAATATCTTAGTATTTGTAGTCGAATATTTATGATTTTATGAAGATCAGGTGAAATTTCCAACCATCTTGCGGCAACATGGTTTAAAAGCAAAGTTGCCGGCTATAAGTACAAATTATGCAATTAACAGGACTGCAAATATCTTCATCTAAAATTTAATACACTGGTTCATTTTTAGTATTATTTGAATGATGAACAATTTTAAACTAGGGGACAGAATTGTGCGTTTCTACATCACGACTAATCTTAGGACCATTTTTGTCCAAATGTAGATGACAGATTTGGAGAAACTTGATATCATTACTACATATAAAAAAATAGCCCTTGGCAATATAAGATATGTTATGTTTTCAAAAAAAAAAGTCACACTGCAGTTTTTAATCTACCAGTTCTAGAGATAACTAAAAATGAACATAAGGAATTCTTGATTTGCGTATTTAAGAATTAAGCCAGAGAGCTATGGTCTTATTCACCAAATCAGCTTTTAAAGTTTATTTCCATAATCCTTACTTGGTTTGATTGTTTGTAGCAATCATGAATGAAATCCAGTAACGTTAAGGTTATTAGGGGGAAAAAAACAAAACAAAATGAAACAAAACAAATAATGCCAGAAGTTTTGTAAGTGACCAGCTAGCTCTCTACTGTGATTCAGCAACTTCTAGCAGTTGAATGTAAATCAGATTCAAAGCTTTCTGAATCTGTAGCCATCAGACAGAGTTCCAGAGCTCAACGAAGAGGTTTCTGGTGCCTGAATCACCCTTCCATGCTTGAGGTAACAAAGCAGCCAACGCAGTGATACAGCCTACCTTCTTCAGGGCTCAAGGCCTCTGCACTAGTTGGCACTATTGGGGATTTTGTCAGATTAAGGAATCAATGCACAATGTCCTGAGTGCTTTCTTTAAAAAGTAAATAAATAAATGTAAGCCCTAACTGTGGAGGCCAGCATACAGTCTGAACTGCCCAAGTCACAGCAACACTTACACAGTCCTTCAATAACTGATGTGTTTTCAGGTCAAAAAGACCAAACCCATAAACCAAAGACAATGCTGTCCCTATGACTCACTCATGTGCATTCTGAGTGAGACACATGGTTTTAGGTCATATAAAAACAGAAGACTGATATGCGATGCCAGTGGCTCAGATTACAAACATGCCTATGAGCTCCTCCTATGTGTGTTTCAAACGCTTGCCAGAAATCTTTGCATGGGCATTGGGGAAGTGTTGGCTTGTACAATAATGTCCTCATGTGACTTCTTCATTTACTATTTAAGGAGTTTTACTAGAAAACTTATCCTGATGCCATTTAATAGAAATTCTCAAAGACTTTTGAAACCATTTTATCTACAATGAAACAATAGAATGAAACCAAAATATCCACCTACCACTTCTATACTTGCTCAAACGTATTGTGTCAAACATTTCCAAGTTCTCTTCTCCTCAAAATGCTCCTGTTTCTTTTATGTTCTTAAATGAAAAAACCCTGCTCCCTTCTTCTGACTTTCCTTTTAAGGTTGCTCTGCTGAGTAAAACCTGGCCCCGCTCTGAAGTTATTCTTGTGGCCACAGCATAGGTGACAGAGGTAAATGGAGAGTTTTTAAAAGTACACAATTTCTTCCCAACAAGGCCTCCTCAAATAATGCAAGCCATTTTTCACCTGTCCTACAAAAACCAAATTGCTCTTCTTGCATTGCAAAATCATCCAGCTACTCTCAACAGCTCTACACCATTGAGATAACAACAGGCTCTACACAGAACAGAAATGCTGCATTGAGCCCCACTACAGCTGCTTTAGCATACGATGCTTTTACTTTCTTAAACACACACACACACACACACACACACACACATACACACACACACACACATACACACACAATCTGAATTAGCTAAAAAGGCGAGTAAACTTGTGAATAAACAGCGTTTAAGGAGAGTATTTAAAGAGTGTTTAAAAGAGAAACATCCACACTTCCATTTAGTTCACTACCTTGTCTGAGAGGACAATGTGGTACAACACATGCAGTCAGAAAAATGAGAGGGATGTGGGATGTTCAGGAGGTAATGGTCCTATTTGAAGTAGGCTTGCCTTACGCAAGAGGAATTTGTGGCAGGTTAATTGAGCCACAGGTGTCATAAACCTAGGAAGGGTTAGATAAATTGTGAGGCCGAGTGAAAACTAAAAATGTAGAGGCCCTTGTTCCAAAGCTATTCATAATTTCAAGAACCATCAGAGGAGCAGAGCATTAAACCAAGTGTCAGACCCTTCTAAGCTTGAGGCTCTGTGCAATGGCACAGATCATATGCCTATGAAGTTGGCCCCTTGTGTAAGACTGAAATTCTTCCTCAGGTGGCCTCAGGTTTCTTCTTTAATAACCAAACCCCTTCAAGATTCTCTCCCTTAAAAATCCATGAAGAAAGTAGTCCTTTTTCAAAATCCATTTGCTTTATGCCTTTTCCTTAAAGAATACTAATATTATTATGCTTAGAATCTGCTGATTATAAAAGATGGATATGTTACTAAATATGACTTTCTAAAAGAGCAATCTTATTCACACAACTCAATAGCGAAAAAGCAAGTAATCCAATTCAAAAGTTGGCAAAAGACCTGAAAACCCATTTCTCAAAAGAAGACATAGAAATGGCCAACCGGTATGTGAAAAAAAATGTTTAGTATCACTAATCATCAGGGAAATGCAAATCAAAACCACAATGAGTTATTACCTTACCTCAGTTAGCCTGGCTATTATCAAAGACAGAAAATAATAGATGCTGGAGAAGATGCAGAGAAAGGGAACACTTGTGCTCTGTTGGTGGAAACATAAAATGGTGCAGCCATATGGAAAATAACTTGGAGGGTCCTCAAAAAAACTAAAAATCAAACTACCATATGATCTAGCAATCTCATTACTGGATTTCTATCTGAAGGAGTGTATGGGCTCAAAGTATGGGAAGATATATCTGTGATATATCATTCCATGAACACTATTCACAATAGCCAGTATAAGGAATCGAACTAAGAGACAATCTGTGGATGAATAGATGAAGAAAATGTGGTATACACCCAATGGAATACTATTCAGCCATAAAACAGAATGAAATCCTGTCATTTGCAGTAATATGGATGAACCTGAAGGACATCATGGTGAGAAAACCCAGCACAGAAAGATAAATACTGCATGATTTCTCTTTTATGTTGAATCTGGAAACATTGATCTCATAGAAATAGAGAGTAAAATAGTGGTTACCGGAGATTGGGGAGGGTAGGGGGAATTGCGAAATGGAAACGGTTTTGAGAGGTCGATAGAGTACAGAGCCAGACAGGAAGAATAAACTCCGGTGCTTTATTAGACAGCAAGGTGACTATAGCTAAGAACAATTCAGTGTATATTTCGAGAGAGGCAGAAGAGAGGATTTTGAATGTTATCACTACAAAGAGATTTAAATTTAAAGTGAGGCTTATGCTGGCTATCCTGATTCTATCACTACACAGTGTATACGTGTGTTGAACAGCAAGCTCTACCTCATAAATATGTACAATTATTGTCTGTCTATAAATAGAAAAGAAGGAAAAGAAGAAAAAAATAAAATAAAATAAAACAAAACAAAAGCTGCTATTAAAGGCAATAGTTCTGTTTATGCATCTCTGGAAATATGTTTGAGACGTAATGTTAAATAATAAGAGAAAGATGCATAAAGAAATAGAAAAATAAAACAAAAAATCAATCTGTCCCCTCAGCTTGTGCGTAGCCTGTGGTTGAACATAGAAGCAGAGTTTCCTCTATCTTCTCTTCATTTCCCCAATCGCGGGGGTCTCTTCCTTACCCTGAATTACCATAGCAACTTCCTAGAACCGAGTCTCCTCTCTGCCCAAATGCTCAGATCACTCTTTCAGCCAGACAACTCAATGCGTCTCTGTTTATCCAGTGAAAATCAGTGATGGAGTGGACGGACGTGGGTAAAAAAGTCAGTCATAACTCGTTTCAAATTATCCCTTTGGCATCTTTTGTTTTGTACAACAACTATATTTTGTTTTTCAAGTATTCACTCATTGATACTCAAAAGTACACTGTGAGTTGTATATAATCATTGTCGCCCTGTTTCAGATGAGAAAACTGAGCCCTGCAGAAGTTAAATGACTGGCTCAATGTCACACAGCTGGTAAGTGACAGAGCTGGGTTTCAAACCCGGGCAGGATGGCTCCAGAGTGCCTGCCCTTCAACACTCATCTCTGCTTATTCTTGCTGACCTGGCCTCTCCTTACAGTCTCTGGGTCAGTGGAGCAAGCCCTAAAACTTCCTAAACCTCAGTTTCCTCCTTCTAACACAGATATAACAATCTCAAGTGGTGATGACAAGGAATAACAATAGAAATGCATGTAATGTGTTTTATAAGACTCCATACAAATATTAGTAGTAACATTTGTTTTGCTTGGAGATCCTTCCATTATTTTTGGACTCAAGGCCAAGTTTCCTTTCCTGGCTCTCAGAACCGTGAAAAGGCAAGTTGAGCCAGTAGTATTCTTGTCACTGTTGTATGTATGCATATTTCTGTCTTTACATTTTCAAGCTTCCCGATTCCCCAAGCCTTTTTCAAATTCAAGGCTGTTTTGGTATCCTGCCTGTTTCATACAGCCTTCTCAGAGAATGCGGGTCTAGTCCATATTGACCTTTTTCTTTACTGATCCCGACCTCCCACATCCTCTTCAACAATTAGATCTTTGAGATGTAATGTTATATAAGAAGAGAACGATGCATAAAGAGAAAAAACAAAAAAATCAGTCTGTCCTCTCAGCTTGTGGATAGCCTGTGGTTGAAGGATTGGCAACTCATCTTGCCAATTTGGCTATAAATTCCTTAAGCGCAGGCATCATGCCTTATTTCGAGTGTATATGTTGTGTTCCCCCACATACAGGGTCCTTGAGGAAGATTCAGTGGTTATTGAGTTTTCCATTTTCCCCCGGCATCTTGCCCCAGGGCTGAGCCCACACACAGCCTGCAGGAACACTTGTGGATTTGTTTTAGATGTGCACAGCATCTGCTTGAGTGTTCAGCACACAGTGAGCACTGCATAAATTGTATTTTTAGAGACAATCTGTTGCCACATAAGGATTACCAGAAATTACTCATACTCTTTGTGTAAGTAGATTTATACAATTATAATATCTAAGAGCTGAAATAAGAATGAGGGAAGTAAAATCATGAGGCCTTTTTTAAGCAAAAAGGCATGTTAGAGCTTCTGGTCAAAATGTGTTCACTGGTGTGTCAGAGAACAGGTGTGAAGTTTGTTGAAAATAACTTGTTATTAATGAGAATGTGTCAACTTTGAGAACTATTTACTATTTTCAATGAATTAAAGTGGATTCCAGTTTTCTCCAGTGG
Organism: Ateles fusciceps; assembly: GCA_036589455.1. Classification (NCBI taxonomy): domain Eukaryota; kingdom Metazoa; phylum Chordata; class Mammalia; order Primates; family Atelidae; genus Ateles; species Ateles fusciceps. The sequence goes on from JAZHEH010002563.1 coordinate 133,677, forward strand.
TCTCATTTTTATCGAACTGTTTTATCGAGTGGGAAGGCTAAATCTAACTACTTTATCTGACAAGAAAAGAACAAAAACAAAAACAAAACTGAGGCTCCGAGAAGGGAAGGACCTGGTCCAATGTCACACAGAGAGTTCGCAGAAACTTGGAGGCTAAATCCCATTGTCCTCAGATCCTCCTCAGGTCAGCAAACAAGAAAGAATCAGTGTGATTTACGAAAAACAAAACAGAACCCAGTAAAATTTTAAATCTTATTCAAATAGCAAAAGTATTTATCTCCTACTCAGAGATCAGGGCTTAGGAAGGATTTCTCTTGGACAGGCACAGCAAGACGAGTTTGTGAAATGTCTTATTTCCTAGCCCTCTGTTACAAATCATTTGAGAAAGTATATATTTACCCCTCTCTTTCTAAGACTTGACTTTGTCTTTGTACAAACATCCATTTTTGTATACTTGATTTTGCCCGACAGAGAAACTCAGAAATCCCGATTGAAAAACAAACTGCATCGATACGGACAGAGCGTCTCCTCCTTTTAGTCTGTAAGAGCAGGAAAATTAGCTTGTTTTTAAAATTTTGGAACATTTGAGCTCTTTGCGTAGTAGAACTGAAAAATTTTCTGATGAATTTGCACGAAGCAAAATCTAAATAAATGCAGTTTAAAACGAATGAATTATTTCAACAAACCCCTACCCTGATTTACACAGATTATTACTTAACATATATTTGCTTTTCAGAGATCAACTTAGCAAATAAAATATATTTTGTTCAAAAATTTCAAGTTAAATATTTGAAATGCAATTACATTTTAAGCCTTTAGCATTCCAATGACATCCTTTTAAATGTATTTTTAAGATGGTGGGGTTTGGACAAGGATAACTCACACTACATTTTTAATAAACTTCTGTAACATGACAGAAAAACTCACAGGAAACTGTAGTTGGATTTTCTTTTAATTCACTAATGCTTTTAATAAGCCCCTCAGAAACCTCTGGAAAGCAGAGAAATTTTTTGAATGGATACATTTTTCCTCTTTTTTATTCTTACTTGACAACATGTCAGCTGAAAATTACAATATTGAGGGCTTTATTTCTTTGTTTCCAGTTAAAATCTATATGAGCAGATAGAGACACATTGGTCCAGCAATAAAAATATGACTGAAGTTTATGATGGTGAAGAGGCCAAATACCTCCTGTCAGCTAAGAACTTTGCTCATTGGAATGAATCATTGAATTTCTGAAGCTCAATTAAGTTGTCCAAAGGTCTGTCAGTCTCCCTGATAATAAGAAACTTGGCAGTGTTGGTTAAAGGGTGGGGTGATAAACCAGTAAATGGGAAAAATATGTTATTTTCCCTGAAATGTGATAATGTGGTCTTCTTGGAGAGATTCATAGTTTAATTTGTTTAATTATCACAGGGGATAACTAAATTCATTTATCCATAAAAAAGACAACTCCTGGAAAAATAGATAAACAGAAAACCCATCACAATCACCCCCACCCCATACACACACACAAAAAGGCAGTAGGATTTTGTGATTTACAAAGAAGTAAGAAAAATGGTTTAAACTTTTTTTTAAAGTCAAGCTTGGGAGGAGAGATTAACCCAAGATAAATTGTGCATTTGAATCCTGTAGGAAAAAAAAATCAGAATAGGGCTATATCCAAAGCAGAAAAATGAAAACAGAAGTATAAGAGATTTTCAGGCTTAAATAATACTTGTCTCAATCCCTATTCTGTTTTGTGTGAGCAGCCATTTCCAAAGAGGCCTAAACTCACAGAGAACCAAGGTTGAATGTGTCCATTGAGTTTATCCAGTCCAACACTGTTCCTGATGGGGAGCTGAGGCCCAATGAGAACCATGACTTATCTGTACAGTTTTATTGCCACACTAAGGCCACAACCTCAGATCCTAGGACTCTTCACTGTGAAATACCACTTGTAGGGCTCTCATTTTGTCTAACTTGAACTGTATGTAACAATCTTGTTCTGACAAAAATATGATTTACTATGGTTTTTTAACTCAAATAATTTCTCTTCTCTCTGGAAGACATAAGAAACAAATCAATCAAATATACAGAGCCATAATAAAAACTAAATGATAAGCTCTGGAAGAATTTATCATTCAAGCTCATCAGAGAGTGCATTTTGTCTTAACTCAGAATGTCCCAATTCCAAAAGCCAATAACAAGACAATCTCACAGCTCAGCAGCAGTAAACCTACTTTTAACTCTAGAATGAAATTATTGGGTTCAATGGACAGACCTAAGTGTCACTTAAAAATTGGGCCTGTCTGCATGTAATTAACTGTAGATCTTGGCTATGTGTTACTACACTTCTCTGCCATCTTCATGGCGTATGTCTCTCTGTGTGTGTGTGTATTGTGTGTGTGTGTGTGTGTGTGTGTGCTTGTGTCTCATAAAGTTCTGAAAATATTCAAACAAAATAATTTAAGACCTCCAGGAACAGCTGATAATTCATGGCAATTATGCTTTAAACTTAGATCCTCTAGTTTTCAACCATTTCTTCAGCATTTATATGAGAACCACAGACTCATTCACCCATTCATTCATTTATTCACTAAACAGAAATATTTATTGGAGAGTTAGGTATTATGGTCCAAAATACTATGCCAGGTGTTAACGATATAAAAGTAAAAGAGGCAGACAGGGGAGGCATTTGTCTGAGGATTACCCCAGAGTACCGCCCATCAGGAATCTTGTCTGCCTGATAGTCGCTTTGTGAGCTGGAAAGTAACTTAGATTGTCTTTTGTGGTGCACATTCTGCCAAGATCGAAATGTCCCAAAATTATAGGAAACGATCTGACAGATAACTAGCTTAAACGTTCTTTTTATGGTAAATGTTGATAGGAAACATAAAAAAATTTAAAATAAAATTAACAAAAACGATATGTAAGTAATTATAAAGTTTTTGCCCAGGGAATTACGGGTGAGACACATTTTCCACCCCAATGAGGATTGACAAAATCTATTTTGATGCTCTATTTTTTTTTTTTTGAGACAGAGTTTCGCTGTTCTTGCCCAGGTTGGAGTATGATGGTGCAATCTTGGCTCACTGAAACCTCCACCTCCCGGGTTCAAGCAATTCTCCTGCCTCAGGCTCCCCAAGTAGCTGGGATTACAGGCATGCGCCACCATGCCCAGCTAATTTTCTGTATTTAGTAGAGACAGGGTTTCACCATGTTGGTCAGGCTGGTCTTGAACTCCTGACCTAAGCTGATCCGCCCACCTCAGCTTCCCAAAGTGCTGGTATTACAGGCATGAGCCGTTGTGCCCAGCCTATTTTGATGCTCTTTTTCCAGTATCAACAGGCACATTAGGAACTTAGTATTTTTTATTACATGTGCTCAGAATGGGGAGCTGTATATTACTTTTATTCCCATTTCAAATGATCTTCTCCTTTAGCAAAACACTTTAGAATGTGGCTATTCCAATTGTTTCAGCTACCTTATGAAAGCTACATGAATACGCTAAATATATTGCGCATATATTGGTAATCCTAAGAGACGATAATTTGTTTTAAGTAAGTCCTCATGTCCCCACAGGAATCTCAAATCCTTTGTTACATTATACATTTGTGATTTGGAGCATGCCTGGCAGATACACTCTAATATTCAACTAAATGTAAATGGCCAAAGAAGTAACTTTGCCATTATAACACCATAATCACGGGAACAATGAACCCCCTCCCTTTCTCTCTCATTATTTTTTCTAACTCTACTTTTTAGGAATATAGTGATGGAATTTCTATTAATGAACTCATAATTTCTATTCCTTGGATTTGTATGTCAGTCTCTTGTTTTATTAAATACAAATGTATTAGGTCACATACGGTATTAGACTAGAATTTATAATAAAACAAAATTGGCTTTGGTGTAGATGTATGTCTGTGTCTGGTGAGGAGAGTAAGCAATCAGCAGACCTAATCAGTACTTAGAGAGGCATCTCGATTTGAATTGATTTTGTTGTTGTTTACTGGTAATTTTTTAAGTCCAATACTAATGGACAGACATGGAAAAGTATTAAGATATGTTTTTATAAAGCTCATTTTACCTGAAACATGTAAACTAATCATATAAAGAATCAAAGCCTTTATCTGTAAGCATATCAAGGCAAAGAAAACGGTCCCAATTATATTGTCATTCATTCCCCTTTATAGATGTAAATGTTCGTTGTTAGTGAACATTTATTTATTAACTCAAAGCTAATTACACATAAAGTAACTATGTAAACAATTTATCCAATAAAACCCAAGATCATTTGATCACATTTCCAATGTTTCATTTTGCCTCATAACAGCCCAAACTATGACATTTATTTTTTGAAACAATGTCACTATTAGGCACAGAAGTCTATTTACACAAGAGCTTGTTTCATTTGACATTTATTCCAATAACTTGAGAACAATTATTTGCAACTAAATCTAATAGTATTTGTACAAGTGCTTTCAAGCCAAAGTACTGCTGAAAATTTTCAACATACATGCAATTCAATATGTTTACATAATAACATAATTTATTATAAAACCTGTGACTCTAAGCACTTTATGGAATATGAATAAAGGAGTCATTCTACATGCTACTGTAACGTGGCCATATCTGAGACAGGAGATGCTGCTGAGCAGAAGAGTCCTGTGTTCAATTGTGTTGAAATGGGTTGGCTACTTGGACTCTTCAGGACTGCTACTGTGCTATCATAACATTGCTCGATAGCCTAATTCACAGCAAACTTCAGCAGACTTGCAAGCACAAGCCCTTAGCTACCAAGAAACTGGTAGCCCGAGCAGCTTTGGCAAAACACAGTTACTATGCAGGTGGGCTCTGTTTTAAGCAAAGTCAACATTGAAAATCCAAAAATACAAAACAGATAAATTAGAGAATGGTTACTTGTATTATAAAACGGTTTTATGCTTTATGAAAGAATTCACAAGTTTCCTCTAAAATGGTAGTTCCTCTAATGCATTTAAAATACAATTTGATTTACAAAAGTTCCATTTACACGTGACTTTTTGCACAATCATCATGAGAAGCAAAGTACACCTATATATAGTACTTAATTTTTTCTCTCTCAAGATTAAGGTGTCTTATCGATATATTGGTAAAAGACACTTAAGCCAAAATGTTCTATTTCAAGTCACTGAACTAGAAAGTAAATATTCCCTCTGAAACATGGATATTCTTCCAGAAAATTTAAGTACATTTTAAAATTTTGTATTTACAGTCTTGATAGTCATCTTTACAAAGTAGCACTTTAGATAATACAAGTATATAGCTTTCTTTAGGTCATGATATTGGGTCTTATTTTGCGGAAATTTGTTTTATTTTATCTTATTTTGGTGGTTTTTTTTCCCTTTTTAACTGCATAATTCTAAAGAGATGTTAGACTATAGTTAGACTATTTCTTATATATCACTTTTATATCTTACTGCACAGAATCACCTTTAAAAACTTAACTTCCTGCATTGCATTACTGTCCCCCACTGTTTAATCTGAGTGGTTGCTATTCAGGTAAGATTCTCCCTTGTTAGCATTAAGCTCCTTACCAGGGTGAGGGTGAGTAGCAGGGGGGTGGGGTGGAGAGTGAAGAGGGTGTTGTGAGGAGGGTAGAGATCCTGCCTACTGTGCCTCAGCACATAGCCTAGAGCCAGGCACCCAGTAAATAAGCACTGAATAACTACTGAATCAACAAATGAATGAAGAAATGAATGGACTGGGAAAATTGTCTGGAAGGCTTCCTTCACTCTAGCATTCAATCCAGTATATTTATGGAATATGTACAATCAAAATGAATTTTCAGAGTCTGAAAAATCACAGAACCTGTCTCTTGTTCCTTAAATGCTTTTTGTAAAATTCATAAATTATTAAGCCCTTGATGACTTGGAGACGTTAAGAAAAAATAAGTCACATTAGAGGTCAGAGGAAAGAAAAGAGGAAATTGAAGGGTCATTTCCTTACTCACCAGCTGCTGGAGAGAAGTAACAAGGCACACAGGTCGACCAAAATACAGAGCCAAAATAGGCTCTTAGCAATTGTGTTCAGACTGAGAAGTGGTACTTTTGAGTGTTTCAATAAAAACTTAGCAACAGGTATATTCGAAAACAGTGAACACAACTAATTAAGAGCTAAAATAGAAGGGAATTACCATTTTTCATTTGTAGGGCCAGACATACAGGTCTGTTCCTGGCAGGGCCCTGGGAGACCACATTCTGCAGGCTGCAACCATTTTGCTCTGCTGATGCTCATACCTCTTAAAGCTGCATGTGAAATAAAAGTGAAATTGCAATATCCAGCTGTGGAAGATAAAAATAAAAATCCTAAAATAAAATATGGTCGAAAGTGCTTGAGCAGATAAAGCAAAACAGAATATAGTCAGTGGGAATGCCAGTGAGTTAATAAAACTTAAAGTGTTTATGATTGCATCAGAAAATAAAGGTTCGAAGGATATGGTGTATGATGCTTTTCAATAAAATAGTCTGGACTACATTCAAAGAATTACATTTAAAAATCTACTGAAAATATAATATAAATCTAACAAGCAAGAGGATATAGAATTAAACCATGCTTATTGGGCAAAAGAGTTTATAAATTTTTGTTATTCCAGGAGGCGTCTTTAAAATCCAGGAGGCGTCTTTAAAATCTCGTAAGTAAATTAATATTAAGGTATCATCTCTCTTTAAGCTTAATGAGTTATTTTTTTTTTTCTATGGACAATGGCATTTTATAGGAATGACTTTACTTTCAGAAACATAAAAATAAACACTTAAGTGGAATCACTGCATCAAGAGCTCTAGTCACATAATTTAAGCCCAAGAAGATCTTAACAGAACACATATACAAATTTGCCTTCATAATCACTTCCCAAAATACCTACCTCTGTATTCTGTATGTATCATTGCATCAAATGAGAGCAGTTAGAAAAGGGTTTTTGAAACTCTTTTACACATAAATAGTTCACTCAAAGATGAAATGGTTTCCCGGAGTCATCTCCAAATTCAACTAGCAGAATATTCTAGCTCCCTCTTCTGCAAAATGTAAAATATCTGTACATTAACTTTCTCGTAGATCGTTCCAACCCACCATTTTCAACTTTCTTCTAATGGATCAAAACAGGAATTATCACTTGCAATCAAAGAATGAGCATGTCAGCTTGCCACTGTAGATATTCAGAGATTTTACGTTATTAAAGATATTTTTTTCTTGAATGCCCTATACATGATTATATATACACAATTACCTTCTATTGTTTTTACAAACAACTATTTTGCACCAGCAATTATTAATCCAGATAATTTAGATTTAAGAAATTTCTAATTGTAAGCCTATCACATGAATTGTTTATAGTGACAGACAATATACTATTAGTAATTTTAAAGCTTTAAAAGTAAGTTATCAGGATCCACTTGAATCTCCACGTGATGATAAAGGATTATTATGTGCGGTAACCTATTTATGAAAAGGAAACAGTGTGCTTCTTTCAGACACCATCACTTGCTTTAATAAGGAATTGAAAAGCTGAACTACTTTATATGCAGATCACCATCCCAGTTGCATAAGGATTTACAATAGACAAAACAAAACTATTTTTTGTTGTAAAGAAGGGCTGTTTGTTTAAATCGCACAATAATGTTTGCATCTAAAAATTATTTACAGTCTAATAAGGCTTCATAAATGTTATATAGACTTGGCTAATTAAAATCATTTTAATGCTAAGACGAAAATGAAAATCTTGCTCAAGCTGACAAGGAAAACTCCAAGTTACACATGCTTAAAGAAGGCAGAAGGAAAAAGATGCTTCCTGTCTTGGTTCAGATAACTATTAATCGCTTTGGAGACGCAAATAGTTCTTGATTTGATAGCACCCCATTCATGCTCCAATTAAACTCAAGAGGAAAATGCTGTCTTGTCAGAAAGTGTTAAAATTGAGAAGGATTATGAGTCTAACCTGTGATCTAAAATAAATAGAAAGTAATGCATACTTTCTTATCTCTGCTACCTTAAATTTTGCAGAGAACTTACTTGGGAAGATTTAATCTCACCCATGAAGTCTTCCTTCAAGGTATTTAATGGCTCATATGTCTTTGTTAAATGAGGTGTGTGGCGGCCTCTACTGGTGTGTGTTTATAGAAAATGTTTCAATCGGCAGAAAAAATATTAATTACAATTAAAAAGTTAGAAATACAGACTTTTTCATTTAAATATATAAAAATATCTAATCAATGCAGAAAAATATACTACTAGCTGTGTCATGTTCTTTTAATTAGGAAAATAATGTAAAACACTCACCCTGTTAGTGTAAAATAATGATTTACGGAAGGGCATTAATTGCTCAATTCACTCTGATATTGGGTTAAATATATTTTATTAATGAATTATTAATCCTGACTGAGGTGGCTTATTACCTCTAGTCCACTGTTAAATCCCCTTAGTTGACTTAAATAAAATCACTTAAAACAAACCCAGAGGAAAGGAAATATTGTATAGTTAAGCCTACAAAGTCCTAGAACTAGAATCATTTGTTGACAGGCTGGTTTCTATAACTCAAGCAAACTGCACGTTGACTTAATATAGCTGACACATCGATCTATTTTACAGTGTTTTCAATTTCAAAAATACAACACATTAAAATATTTTCAATTTATCAAAGCTAAAAGCAACATTTAAGTAATGTACTTAAAGTGCGAAGGCACTTTAACACAAAGTAGTGAGGCCCAGTGGCTATACTTGGTAACTGAAGATGGAAATACCATATATCATTATTTACAAAAGAAGTCGTAGTCACAAAAGATCTTTGGAGATCTTCTACAAAATACACTAAATATCCATTTTCATTTGAAAAGTTTGCCTATTCTTTCTTCAGTCACTATAATCTCCTCTTCCCACTCCCACACTGAAAAACAAAGAAGAAAAAAAGAAACAAAACCATAAACAAAATATATGAAGAAATGCATTATAGAAACATTCAGGTCCACTGATCGTTCCTAAGAAGAGAAGGAAAAAAAAAAAAGGAGGGGGAGGGAGAACGAGAGAGAAATAATTTAAAGGAAAACTTGCAAAAGCAATATCATTACTTCACCCCATCTCCCAAACATCTTTAAAGTTCCCCATTTACACTGGGAAAGGGAGAACACAAACAGACACAAAAGCTAATGTCCTTGTTTCCAACAGTTTGGAGTAGCATCCTGTGATGCCTTAGGGTTGTAAATGATTTCCCTTCACAGCTGACTGATTGCAGTTTGTTTTTCCAGAACTTCGAGGTAGTCCGGTTCTGACTGCGGCTTAGCTTGCAGTAAAGGGTGGTTGGGTTTTGACTGCCCCACAAAGCATTTCCTGGGAGTTCCATATAAAACGGTTTTATTGATTCTGTCTTGGTTTTGGCGTCGAGATTCATAGGAAGAGGCAAACTGCCTTTTAGGTAAGGTACAAAAGTTATAGTGGACTAGGCCTGCGCTGGGGAGTTCCTTGACTCGCTCAGCAATATTTTGATACAGCAGCTCAGGCTCTCTTGGTGTGGCCTGCTTTTCTAGCAGCTCAGTGGCACTTATTGTGTAAGCAGGTGCGGCTGGCTCTTCTTTCTTCTCCTCCAGGTTGCTATAGCTGAACTCTTGCAGGTTTCGGTAATAAGCTACTGGGTCTCCTTCCTTCTGCATGTAGATGGGGTTTTGGCACATCTGACCCACAGGTGGGGTGATATAGTTGTAGACATGGCCATCTGTTTTATCATGAGTCTCAGTGTTGTAAGACCCATACTGTAATTGAAAGGAACTTGAGTCTAAGTTGTTGGTATTCCTGGGAACATTTGGCACTCCCTTTCGGCGTTTCAAGACAAAGACGAATAAGCCGGCCCCAAAACAGACAGATAAGATGAAAACAACAAGCAATCCCAAAATTAAGACAGAAAGTGGAACTTCGGTGTGTAGTTCAGGATAGGAACTAGGAGACACACTAAGTGACCGAGGTGTGTCTGTATTGTGATTCATTGACAAGATGGTCCCATCTGACAAGTTTGGACTCTCCGGACAGATAGCCTCCCTCCCCAGAAATTTTAGTATCTCCCCTGCATGCTTAGCAGGAGATTCACAAGTCACCTCATTAATGATGACAGGGGAATTGGCATGTTCTGTCCAGTCTTTTAGCCCCATGATGTCACAGGTACAGTCCCATGGGTTCTCTTGCAGATCTATCTGGATGAAAGCCGGAAGCTGATCCAAGACCCCTTTCACAGGCAAGTGAGAAAAATGGTTGTTTCTCAGATTCAGCCTGGTGAGGGCCGTACCCCCAAAGATATTATCAGGTAAGGACCGAAGAAGGTTGTTATTCAGAAACAGTAGCTGTAGGTTAATCAAAGCATCAAATGTCAGAGGCTTAATTTCCTTGATGACATTATACTCTAAATAGAGATATTGCAAGCTCTGCAGTCCATCAAACATAGAAGGATACAGCACTTCAAGGTAATTGCCATTCAGATAAAGTCTGCGTAAACTAGTCAGGTTTGTAAAGGCACCTTCCTGAATGACTGCAATCCTGTTGTTTCCTAAATGCAGTAAGTCCAAAGAACTGTATTCTAAGAGGTCATTCTTATAGACAGTTTGAAGATAGTTTCCTGTTAGGTAAAGTTTCTTTGGACTGGTAGGTTTGGGCTGCAGGTCAGAGATATTAGTGAACTTCCTTTCTTGGCAATTTACATTCAGACCATTGTCTGAGCTCTGAGAAGTGCAGACGCAGCTGCTGGGACACGTGAGAGGCACAGGAGACTTGGTCTGGTACACCATGATGGGTCCAAAACTTTGCCTGTCCTTTGACACAGTCACCCGGGGAGTTGGACGATTTCGCATTTTGGGAGGCCGGCTGGCTTTGGGAGCCCTGGTTGGGTTGAGGGCAGGATTCATTGTAGGTGACAGCTTTTGGACGTGTGTGTCGGGCATGGCTGCCCCTCTGACTGGAATCACTGGCACTTTTTCTGGGACAGAGGTCTTGTCTGGTCAGCTGGGTCACATCTTTCCCATGCAACCTAAACGGCGTTTCGCAGACAATCTCTCCCACAAACACAGTTATGGTGTCTAGCCAAGCCTTGAGAGGAAGTAAGTCACAGGTGCAATTCCAGGGGTTTTCCTCCAGCTGAATCTCCATGATCCCTCCAATATGTTCAAGGACGCCAGCAAAAGGCATACTCTTTAGCCTATTCCCCCTGAGGTCTAAGTGGGTCAGCAGGACAAAGCGGAACACATTGCTGGGCAGTGAAAGCAGAAGGTTGTCATTCAGGATGAGCACTTTGAGCTTGTTAAGTTTGCTGAATGCCCCAGCCTCGATGGCACTGATGTAATTGTAGTCGGCCTGGAGATACTCCAGGCTCTCCAGGCCCAGGAAAGTGTCCTCCCTCAATATCTCGAGCTTGTTGTTGTTAAGATGCAGTCTCTTGAGGGTTTTCAGGCCACTGAATGCCCCGGTTCGGATCTCCTGTAACCCGTTGTTACCTAGGTGAAGAGTCACTGCGTTGGAGTAATTGACAAATTCGTTTGGATACAGTCTTGTCAAGAGGTTTCCATTGAGAAAAAAGCTGATAGATTCGATACTGGGGGGGGCTGGAGCAGGCTAACTGTTGTAAATCCTTTGTTTTCACAGTTAATATTCAGTACGTTTTCCTTCTCTTCGCACAGACAGCGGATCTTGCAAATGTCTTTGGCAGTTTTGCGACTCTCCGTCTGTAAGATCCCGGCCACGGTTAACACACTGAGGAACCAAACGCCGCTCAGCATCTTTAGGCACCTTCGGTGTCAACTCAGGTACCTACAGGCAAACCTTAGGTGGGGGGGCAGGGGGAAGAAGTGGGTGCAGGGAAGAAAGAACAGAGGAAGCCTGATTAAAAATGGTAAAGCAAGGAGGCGGAGTGGGAGCGAGGGAGAATGAGGGGGTTGGCAACACGGCAGAATGAAATCATTGCATTTTTCAAAGCGGTTTCATTTCTCCGCTCCCTATTGCCCCACCCCGAGGCCACCCACACACGCGCCCCGGGAACACACATGCTTGCACCTGATTTCCCGGGGGGTCGCAGTCAGCCGCCAAGTCATTAGTAACCGAGTTGTCCTACTAAATCCTGCCCATCTCCTCCTCCCCTGGGGTAACTCGAAGAGATCTCGGGCGGCTCGCCCGTCTTGGGCTTCCAGCAGAAATCGCAATCGCTTTATTGAAAAAAAAAAAAAAAGCGCAAAAAGGGGGTGGGAAAATCAGGAATAAGGGGGCTGGCGGCAGGGATAGAAGAGGGATAGAGATGGCAAAGACAGCGCGGGGGTGGGGTGTACTCACACATCAGGAGAAGACAGAACCCGGCTCCTCTGCAGTCCACCAGGAGTTTAGCATCTTCAGGAAGAGGGAGAACAAGGTACAATAAGACGCTGCTTCCAGGGGGGGGATGCCCTGCTTTTTGTTGGTTGATTTAATTTGACTGGGGGTGTGCAGAAATTAAAAATCCGACAGGAGGCAGGAGCGGAAGAGGAGAGTTGAAGCGGAGGGAGTTGGAGCGGAGGGGAAGCCCAGCTGCCAGGTAGGGACTGGGGTGCGATTCTGTAGGGAGGTCGCAGAGCCGGCTGGCCCGGTCGGCAGGCGAAGGCGACGGCGGAGCCTGGGCGCGCGTTTCCAATCCGGTGGCGGCGGCAGCAGTGCGTCTAGCAGTTTTAGAATTGAGAGGCTTTGCAGGCTCGCTGGGACAGGACTAGGGTGACGTCACAGGGGGGGGGGCAGGCAGAGGATCCAGGGCGGGCAGTGGGGGAGGGTTGGGCAGATGCTTTCCTTCCTTGCAAGTGGCTCTGCAAAGCTCAATTCCTGGCTGCGTCAGTTGATTCTGAACTACTCCACCTCCAACGTGGCTGGTGGCAGGAGACGCTCCTGCAGAGGGGTTTCTCAAGGAGGGGTCCTGCTCTAGGGTTGGCACCTCCTCCGGCCCCTCTATGTGTTCTCTTTGACTCCCCCTCTTTCTCTCACCTACACAATGCCTATGGAGGGCAGGGGTGGGGGTGGGGGTTCTTATCCCAGATTCGCAAGCAAGGGAGAACTGTGTAAGAGAGTGTGTGTGTGTGTGTGTGTGTGTGTGTGTGCGCGCGCGCATGTAGTGTGCCTCTTTGCTACAGGACTGGTGCCCCACTTGCCAGCTCCTAGCTCAGATGCTCTCTGTGCAGAGAGTGGGTATGTGTGCATGCACCAATGTGTCTGTGTAGGAGGGCGAGGAGTTTCTCTTAGGGGATTTATGCTTTACATACAGAGCCTTGATTCAGTGCTTAAGAGAATTCCTTTCTGGATGGTGACCCACCAAACAGATAATTGCCTGGACTCTGAAAGTCAGCTCAACATTAGCTTACAGACTGAGAAAAACAATAACAAAACCCTTTTCTCCCTGAGGTTTATACTTAGCCAGATAATGAGGTTTAAACGTGCACTTCTTGCCTGGAGGAAGGAGAAAAGAAGTGGGTGTCAGAAAAGCACTGCCAGGCTGAGCCTCAGCTGGGAGTGGGAGCCAAGGGAAGGGTGGTTGAGCCCTCCAGGCTGCAGGGGCAGGGGGAGTTAGGAGAAAAGAGGAAGCTGGTACAGAAAGACTGGCTCCTGAGGACAGAGGAGACATAGAAGGAGTCCTGGTCTGAGACCCAGCTTACCTGGGTTCTGATCTGTCTCTGTTGCTAGATGTGTCACTAGCTCCTGGATCTTCCTTTCTCCATCTGCAAAGGGGGTAGGGAGACTATGTGGGCCCTCCCAGCTCTGACATCCAATTCAGGTTGAAATAACGTTTCCAGAGCATTGCTAACAGCTAGGTATTGGATTTTTGCCTTCATTATCTGTTTTCTCCCTAATTATCTTACAGTTCCTTGGACCCAAGAGTCTTTCATTGTGGAGGCAATTCATAAGGGGTAAATCATGTCTGCTGTTGCCTGGAAAGGCCTTGGGTTGCCTCTGGTAGGAAGAGGGAGATGGGTCCGGAAAAGGGGGGGAATGAAATAACCTGGGAAAAGAATTGTGCAAATGATGTGCCTGTATTTGTGCCCACCAAACACTTCAGCTTGCTTTCCCAGGTCCCCACTGCTTGGCCAAATGTGGAATAGACAAACACAGAGATATAACAAAACACTTGAGAACAAAGGTCCTCTGCCCCCTGCTCCTCCCCTTCTCCTTCATTGTTAAGCCTAGGTCCTAGGATTGTTCACTTTATACAAGCTTCTTCCTCTCCAGGAAGAGCCAGGGTAGTTTATAAACTTAGGCACTACGGCAACCTGTAGCTCCGTGATCTACGGTGCATTGTACATTATTTTCTTCTGCCTTCTTCCTTTCTCTTCCTTCTTCTTCCAAGAAGAGCCTTGGACTAGGCATCAGCAGCCCCCTTACCCTCTAATTCTTGTTTGGCCTTTAGCAAAATACTTTCCTTCTGGGGACTCAAATTTTCCTTGTCTATACCATATGGCAAACTTGAGATGAGTTCTGAGGCAGAGGGACAGCCCTGTGGATGGCCTTCCACTCTGGATTGCAGTTGCATCATTAGATGGAAGAAGTCTGATGCAGTGGGGAGACAGAATTAAGCTCCCTTTCCTAGCAAAGGAGGCATTAGTTTCTACGTATTTCCAAATATTAAAAGCACATAGTTCCTAGAGCAATAAGATTTATTCATTCAGTCATTCATTCAACAAACATTTATTATGTTAATATCTAACTAAAGTAAAAGCCAGTGTGAGAGCTGAACAAGACCCTAGAAGTCAGGTTCATGTTACAGATGAGGTCATTTCTCAATCAGGGAAAGTGCTGACTTACTCAAGAAACTACAATTAGAAATAAAACCCAGAGATTATGAGTCCCAGTCCATCATCTTTCCAAAAAGCACACTACTGCTTAATATGAATTAAACATCTACTTAAACTTAAATAGTGGAGGTGGTGTTTTACTTAAAGGTATCCTTTTTATTTTAAAAAATGTATTTGAAAGTGAAACAACAAATACTAGTTTTAGTTCTCAGATACAGTAATTTCCTTCAAGACATTGATGACGCTTTCAATATTCCTTGAGGACAGATTATTTTTGCTAAAAATTTCAGAGAGAGGAGAGAGATTGAGAGATAAATGTGGAGGCGGTGGGGCTTATGAAATTCTTGAGACCTACAGAATCAAGGAAATTCATTGGTAATCTAACAGTGGGGAGCCACACCGGGACCCTGAGGGGGGTCTTCCTTCCTGCCCGTCCCTAGAGTCCGCAGCCGCTTTCCAAAACATAGTTACTAGGAACAAAT
Organism: Ateles fusciceps; assembly: GCA_036589455.1. Taxonomy (NCBI): domain Eukaryota; kingdom Metazoa; phylum Chordata; class Mammalia; order Primates; family Atelidae; genus Ateles; species Ateles fusciceps. Next base: position 148,951 of record JAZHEH010002563.1, read on the forward strand.
CAGCCTGAAAACGGGATAACCACTTTAAGTAAGTTTCATTTGGTCCAGTTCATTCTGAAGAACTGCCTCAGCACCCCGCTAAGGAGAGCGGACTTTTAAGGCCAAAGGTTCAGGGTGAACTGGAACCCCAAGGGAGGCTAGGGCAGTCATTAAAATCAGAAAAGCGCTCCCTGTCTTTGCTGAGGCGAGGGAGGCTTAAGAAGAACTCCGTCGCCTGTGTATCCGAGTAAAGCCTGGCTCAGGTAGCCAAGGCTTCCACAGGACAAGGTGGGTGCCGGCGGGCTATCAGCCCACCTCCGTCCCCGCCGCCCATCAGGCCACGAGGGGGCTAAGCAGAGTCCAGGAGGTCTGAGTGGGGGGCACTGCTTGCCCACAGCCTCCTACTCTAAACACTCACCGCCCGAAAGCCGGGTGAATCCCGTTTCCGAAGGGCGCTTCCGGAATACCAGCTGTCTTCGAGCGTCCCCGATCACCAGACACCGGGCACCAGCCGTCAGCGCAGCCCTAGCTTCCCTGCCCCTACCTGCAAGACGCCTGGTGCGGTGTCCGGCATGCGGCTCCACAGCCGCGACGGCCACTCCTGCTGCCCTCGCCTCGGGGCTTGGGCAGTGCAGGCCGACCGGAGGTTTTTCCTAGCTCACGCCAGGTGCGTGGGGCCTCCCTGGCCGCCTGTGCCACCAGGCTGCGCGACGCGAAGTGCCCGACCATGCCGGCGCGGACGGTTCGGGGATGAGGAATCCGTAGTGTGGGGATTGAGGGGTAGAGGGCGGCCGCCAGCGAGCTGCCTCCCGCGGATGGCGCCCAGCCTCGCGACGCTGTCCCCCTCGCAAGGAGAGGGTGGCCGGGGAAAGGCAACGGACTGAGGAGAAAGCCGGCTCCTTGGCCGCGTCGCCACCGCGTCCCTGAGCGCTCAGAACTTACCCGGCGAGCGCGCTGCCCAGATTGTCCCCCGGAGGAGCCCGCCGCATCTGCGACTCGGAGAGGCACTGGAGCCGGCACCACTTCCGACTAGCGCAGCCTGGGGAGCTAGAGGACCGCGGGGGAGCGCGGGCGGCGCCCCCAGGGCAAGCAGATCCCCACCGGAGCTGCTAGCCAACAGGCAACGTTTCTCGCAAAGAAGGAGGAGGGGGAGGCGACGGGGGAGGAGGGGAAGTCAGGCGGGAGGGAGGAGAGGGGAAGAAGGGAGGGAGGCAGGGAGGGAGGGATCGCAGGCCCCTCTCACTCACTGATCAATCACCCCGCAGATCAAATATCCGGGCTGGGCACCCAGGACGGGGATGTTAGAGCCCACAAAGGAACCGCTGCTCCATTTCTTTGACATGCGCTGCGGAGCACTGCTCACGCCTCTGGGCCCCTCTTGCCTGGAACTGTGCCCAGCCCTTGCGGCTTCTACCCTAGGGCTGCAGATCGGGGCTCGGTCAAGTGAAATAAGAATGGCACTCGGTCCGTACCCTGTCCAAGGGGAGACTCGAGACTACTGGGTGGAAGTTAACGACGAGTGAAAGAGCCGTCAGCCGTCCGAGCTGGACACCCTCCGGGACAGCTTGCCTCCCTTAACTAGTAAGCGCCCAATCTTTAGGAGTTCGCAGGCATATATGGAGAACCTCCTACGAGAGATGGTAAACAAGGACTTTCAACATAATCTAGAGCTGAACTGCAGTTCTGCTAGTGTGTTAACCAAAGACAAGCCCTTAGCAGCGTTCCAGTGCCCATTTTGATCCTTTATTCTTCACGACGACGTTGCCTGGGATCTTCCAGAGCCTTATTTTTGCCATCCTCCTTCCCTTTTCTCGTCTCTTCTTCTTCTTATTATTAGTAGTCCAGGTGGTTGTGAATTCTATTAAGGGAAGGCGCTCGGTGAAAAAGTCAATGTAGTTCAACAGAAAGGTGCGGTCTTTTGCCAAGAGCATTGCGGTTTTATAAATTTATGCCAGAGTAGGGAATTCATTTGATGACGCTAAGACATTTTCCCCTCGATCCTGTAGGAGAACGTCATTAATTAAAGTTGTCACCACCCCCTATCCTTTTCATGTCCACTAGAGCCTGCAAAACCCCGGATCCTTCAGAATATCTAAAAGCTTGGTGGCGGAGAGCACACAGGGAGGCGAGGGAGAGGATTGCAAAATTAGACCCCAAATTTACTCTGCAGCTAGTGAATCTGCATTGGGATTTGTCTATTTTCATATTCCCCGTATCTTTAAACTCGTTCTCACAGCACTGACAACCGCCTTACTCTGTCCTTCCCTTGGGAATGTTTTGTGCTGCTTCTGTCCTCTCTTTCTTGGCTTTCTTTCATAATGACTTTCTAAGGAGATTACGCTGGGCTTTTTAAAAAGAAAACTACTAATAATCTTATATAATGAAGAGGTACAGATTTTGCTTTAATAATAGTCTAAAGAATTATAATCATATCTTTGGAGTTGTAAGGGTCATTACTGTTCCTTTTACTTCATTCTTGAGAAAGCCTTTTGAGATGTCCCCTACCATGCAGATAAGCAACTTCAGAATAACATATTTCTCACATAAGCACATGGGCAGAGTACGTACGGTCATATATTCAACAGCACTGCTCTTCTTTTACAATATCCGTATTAGTGTCAATGTCCAATGTGCTGTTTGCTACGGACCAGAGGCAGCGGACTGGGTGCATCGTATTACTAACTAAGTGAGGTCAGTGAATACTGTTACCACTGTCTTTCTCTTATTTCTGATTGTGTCATCTTTTCATGTAGGTTTTCATAACTGTTATAAACAACTGCAAAACCCAGAGCTAAGAGGCCATTCAAATACAGAAATAATGAGAAAGTCATGCTGAAAAAGGAGACAGTTTACTAAGAAGGATGATGTGTCTGTAGCCAAAGGCAATATATAACAATGCAGTAACTTCTTATACAGATTAGATGAAGGACATGGCATTGATGATGAAACTCGGATATTTTATCTAGATCCAGTAGTAACATGTAATCTATGGCATCCATCAGTTTTAATTAGCCTTCTAAGCAAGTAACATGTTCACCAGACTTCAAAAAGTATTTAGCAGCCTGCCTTTCCACATAGGACCACAGTGATAGAAGATAAAATTAAAAAGAGCAGACTTTTCTTCTGTCAGCATAAATTTTCAAGTAGGGGGTAGCTGTCCCTTCAATGTACAGACACAAAATATGATGAGCAATATACAACTTTCTGAGAGGGTTTTGCATAGACAGTTATAATGGAGGAGAGTTTGAAGTCTGTGAAAAGCTTAAATATACCAATTTATTTGAAAGCTGCTTTATACTGAATTTTCTAAAAGTTTCTGTGTTAGAGGAAAATTTCCAAATAGATGTGAAGGCATCCATATTAATGTACTTCTGTTAGTTAATAAAAATGACACTATTCTTTTTTATAGTAGCACTGTAAATGTATTTCTATATCCACGTGCTGTTTTTTTTTTAAAATCTTTGAGGTTCAGGTGTACATGTGCAGGTTTATTATATAGGTGCATTGCATGTGGTGGGGGATTTCGTGTGCCGTGTGCTGTTTTCTATTGTAAACTTCATGTTACTAAACAGCATAGAAATCCCGGATTGTAAAACTACTGAAAAAAATACAGAAAATTAAATCTTTCCTGGGTTTTTATAATTTCATTCTAAGATTAGAGGAAAACCAGAAATTTCATCTAGGATGAATGAGATAGAAGTGCCTATGTGTCTGGGGTGATGTAAAGGATGTCCTTTTACTGTGAGGTACATAATTACCTGAGAATGATGTTTTCTCAACTTCATCACACCTATCCAGAACTAGAAAGCTTTAAAACATAAAAGAAGACAAAATGCAAAGTCAGTAATTCTAAGACAGATGTGCTGGAATTTCAGTGACTATTGTTCCTTTTCAACCAAAGGTTTCAAAGAAGAGTTCCACAGAACGAATTCCTAAATAAAGAAATGCAACAAAGAGGACATGGCCTTAAGATTAGTAATTATAGTTTAAAGGATATTGTAGACTTTTGTTCCCGATGCTATTGAAAAGGTGGATATTTTTAAATTCAATTCAATTACTTTGATTATTTGGCAGGCATTTTGGCTTGGTTGAAATAGTGCTGGGCCAAGACCCACAGCAGTTTTTCTTTTAATCAAATTCGTATTCAAGTCCTTGGAGCTCAATGACCTGGGTTCAAATTTCACCCATGCTACTTTCTCACAATGGGACCAGAACAGGCATTACACCAATTTCAGTTCCCCATGTGAAAAACTGGCACCTGCCATGTGGAGTTATTAAGGATGTGATTTATACAGAACTCTTGAAAATTTAAGGTGGTACAAATATGTGCAGAGAAATCTTAAACTGGAAAAAATTTTAACCCACTTCTTAAAATAAATTATACAAAACAGTTTATATCTGTTTTTTATGTTTCTCATGACAATCCTGAACAGGCCAGTATGATTATCCAGCCTTTACACAAGAGGAAAATGAGTCTCAGAAAATTTAAAGCACTTGCCCATACTCACATTCTTGGTAATGGTTGATTTTAGTCAAAAACCAATATTTGAATTTAAACTACCTAATAGAATTAGGATTTGAAAAAATCTTTATGATTCTAGTTGGTGCTATGTCATGTCAAGCATTCAAAAGAACTTCAAAAGAATTGCACCTTTTATTTAACAGATGATGTTTTCAAATAGGTACATATATGTGTATATCAGGGCTCAACCTCAATACTAATGACATATTTGGCCAAAAGATGATTTGTTGTGAGGGCTGCCCTGTGCAATGTATGAGGATTAGCAGCGTCCCTTGCTCTCGTGTGTGTGTAATATATATATGTATATTATATTTTACATACATACATGTATTTATATTATGTATAACAAATAACATAAATACATAATATACATACATGTTTTTATAAATATGTATAAATACATATTATATATACATGTATGTATATTATATAATACAAAATATATGCATTTATATATAAATATATAAACACAAATATACATATAAATACATATATAAATGCATAAATATATATACATGTATGTAAATGTGTAAATATATATAATATATATGTATATATTATGTATAAATATATACTATGAATACACACATGTATAAATACATAAATACATGTATTTATACTATACACATAATGTATACATTATATACATTATCATATATAAAATGTCATGTACACATTATTACATATTATATACATGTATATGTATACATATTATATGTATGTTATATGCATCTATTATATGTATATACATATATGTAATACATGTTATGTATATGATATGTATTACATATATATTATACATATACATATATGTATAAATACATATATAAATGTTTAAATATAGATAATATAAATGTATATATTATGTGAAAATATATATAATATAAATACATGCATATATAAATACATAAATACATGTATGTATATTATGTATTATGTAGAAATATATTTATTTGTACATAATATTTACATTTATGTTATATATTTATACATTTATATTATGTATGATATATACATATTATGTATGTATAATATATTATGTATAAGTATATATGTATAAATATTATATATTATACATAATATATACATTTATATTATAAACACAAAATCACACCTATAATGTAAAACATGTTTATAATACAAATGTATAAATTATGTATAATATATAATATAAATAAATATATGTATAATATGTGTACGTATATAAACACCTTAATTTTTTTATCACTTAAACCATTTAAAGGAACAAAATGCACATTATGACTTAGCAACAGCGTGCAAGCTAGATTCCAGGCTGCCTGCCGCTCTGCTTTGTGATCTACTGACTACCCTGTGCATCCTTCTATCTCTTATGGCCAAGTACTATCAGTGGAGGCAGGCAATGCATACTGGTGCTGCTCCACAAAAATAAATATTTTTTACATCATGATCCAAGGCACAGTCACGGATTGAAACATGAGTTTTCTGAAACAATATTACCCTCATCATGGCCTTGCACCCTGAAATATTATTCTGTTGTAGTCGCTTTTAAAAATGCATGGTTGTGGTCCACTAAACAGAACTCAGGAGTGAGTATAGATTGCATCTTACAGTTTGAATAACGCTAGCACACTGGAATGGGTGGGAAAGGAAGGAAAATTGGATAGAGAGGGAGAAAGAGGCAGTAGACCAAGAGGGAAAATATAGAAACAGAAGGAAAAGACAACTGCATGTCATACAAAGTTTTAGAAAAACTTACGGTGATCCCATCCATTACACCAAGTGCCACTTATTAAGGACACTTGTTCTCTAAGGGCTTTGGATCTCCCTCTTTGTTGACTGAGTCTAGTGATTTATCAGTAGGAACCATATTTAAGCTTACTAGACTTGGGAGCACATATATATGGCAAAAGCCACAAATTTAACAGATGAGGCTCAGGACAGCATTAGTAGGTATTTCATCTATCCTGACACATTCTATCTTACTAATTTTGCTGCAGCTGGAAGTTATATTTTGGTTTGGAGCTACAATCTAATGTGTTCTGGAGGAAGCCAAATTTATTAGGTTTGACATTGCACTTTATGGGAATGATACAATGCAGTTGAGCCTCTGTAATAAGTTCTGTTGATTTTATTTATGTATTTGTGTTTGGCTAGCATAAATATATGGTAAAGTATGTGCTGTGGTAGAGAGTTTAATGCTGACTCTGCTGGAAATTTCAAAAATGGCTGCATGCAAGATGCCCAGTTCCAAAACGTTACAGCCAGAGGAGCAGCTACTCAGGATTTGCATTAGTATTTCTGATTTTTAAAAATGTCATCATTTGTGAAGACGACTAGTCTATCAATATGACAAAAAATGGCAAGGATGGCATACTCCAGATCTACCTGAAGTTGTGATTTGCACACAATGAAGCAGAATTTAGAAATTGTAGGTTCAGAAATGAGGCAAGTAAGATCTAGAATGCAAATAAAATTGTTTCCAAATTATACCTGGATATAGCATTCAGCCATCATTGCAAATCAATGTAAAGAGAATGGCTGATTTTTACCTTGAATCCTGACGACTTGTTACTCAGATGTGATATCAGTTATTTTTGTCCCCTTCTATTCTTCGTCTCCGAGGAAGTTTCTTAAGTGACAGTACAATGACACTTGGAACACAACCCTACTCATCTGATTATTGCAGGTCAGGTAACCTCTTAGTCAAAGGTAATGGCCCCAGGACATATATTAAGTTAACTTTTGCATCTGCCTTTAGTCTCACTAGATTCCTAAGTAAATTGAGAAGAAAAAGAGCTTCACATTTCATGAGTTTTAGATAACCTATATATACCTGAAGTTCTCTTAGAAAAATAGCCCGAAGTGTATCTGAGGTGGAAGAACTAGATGCAATATCTTAAAAGCATCACTTAGTGATGATCTCAGGAAACCATGTCAATATTGGAAGCATAATTATCATCAAAATTTTTCTCCACTGTGGACATCACCACAGCAACACAAGTACAGGAGTGGGGTCAATGTCACTTCATTAATATTTTGAAAGGAAGCAAAAGCAAGCTTTTTCCTTGCTACGCATCGTTGCTTCAGAATAATGAATTCAGTATGCCTATCCTTTAGCTTTTCATATATAGGTCTAGTTGACCCAGGTCAGGGAATGGCACCATTTGAACTGGAAAATTATTTGCCTTAATTTGAATATATTGAACTATTTTTTAAAATGTATTTTGCAATGGAAATACTAATATGTAGGGAGCTCTGTACATGACTGCTAAATGATGAATGCTGGCTATTATTTAAAGCAAGGAAAGACAGCTGCCAAATTAATGAATTGATGTTCTGTTTAAAATTTTTAAAAATATAATCACTCAATTTAAGATAACTCCTGTACTTGAATATAAGTAAACATTGTATGACAATTTTGACTATACCTGGATCCCTGCTGTAAAGTTCCAGTTGCTTGGAATTCAGATATCCTATGATTTACTCCAGGTTCTGAATGGATCTGTATTAATTTGTGTTGCAACATTGGGGTGTATTGAACTCCAATGAAATTGTTGATTTGTTATCTTTGCTATAGCCATTAGCCAAATTCATTCTTGAGCTGCAATGGTGATATAAGATCATAGGCTACCTCGCTTCATCAAGTTGTGCTTCTCTATGGACTTTTAACTAAGTGATTTGGCTAAAATAGAGTTCAAGGGCACAGATGGACCATAATACCTACATTAAGTTAAACATCCAATTTCTTGATCCATTTTCAGTAGCAATATGCAAAGCACCTGTATTAGTCTGTTCTCACACTGCTGATAAAGCCATACCCAAGGCTGGTAAATTTACAAAGAAAAAGAGGTTTAATGGACTAACAGTTCCACATGGCTGAGGAAGCCTCACTATTATGTCAGAAGGTGAAAGGCATGTCTTACGTGGCAGCAGACAAGAGAGAATGAGAGCCAAGTGAAAGGCGAAACTCCTTATAAAATTATCAGATCCCATCATGAGACTTACTACCATGAGAACAGTATAGGAGAAACCACCCCATGATTCAATTGTGTCTCACCAGGTCCCTCCCAAAACACATGGGAATTCTGGGAATTACAATTCAAGGTGAGATTTGGGTGGGGACACAGCCAAACCATATCAGAACCTTAAATAATTTTTAAAACTCACCATAATATATTAATGTAACTGATACGTCTATGTAAAAAGTTTCAAAATACAGGGGAACAGGGCAAGTGATCTACAATTAAACTGCAGGCTTACAAAGCTGCTTGCATGCATGTTCAATTCTTTGGAATACAAAAGTAATGCCATATTTAAGAATTTTGTACTTACAAAATGTTGATGATCATTTTGGGTATAAAAGCACTTGATAGAATAAGAGTTTGCCTCCCTTCCTTTCTTGTTTACTATCTTTTAGAGTTGGTTTGGGAATTACTTCATTCACATATGTTTTATCAACAAAAAGTATCAACAGCACAGGGAGCAGTCTATATTCTGATAAAATGATTACTTGAAATGGGTCATCACTACATAGAAGTTTCTGCAGTAAAGATATCATCATAATTGTTATTTTCAGTAAAAGGTTCATAGGCTATTAGAATGGTAGGATGGGAAGGGGATCTAGATTCAGTGTACCTTATTTTGTAGTTTGTGTTCATCTCCAAATTCCACATCCACTGGGCCTTTGTTAAATAGGAAGATTTCTGAGCTCCTCTAAAATCTTACTGAATGGAACTTTCTGGAGGCGAAGTCATGGAATGGTATTCTCATGCAAACGGCAAGATCCATTCCAATCCAACATCGTCATTTTATAGACAGGGAAAACGAGGCTCAGAGAGGTGAAGTGACTTTCTCAGTCATACAGGCAGAGTCAAAAGGAAAATTCACATCGCACAACTCTCAAGTAAAGGCCTCTGCTTGGTTGTTTGATGTTTGATACTTTAATTTTAGAATTATCTTTTGTCATTGATGTTCAGCAATAAAATTTAACATAGCACAATACACTCTGCTTATGAACAGTGTTACAATAGCCCTGCAGAAAGTGCATAGTTGGTCAGCCACATTAAGCAATACCATTTTATTTTCAAATTCTTTTAACTAAAAGTGTACTGCTTATGTTGTGCTTTGGGATAAACTGTATAAAATGGAATAAAATGCTTGGTAAATACTTACTGAATTGAAAAAATAAGCACAAATCTCAGTATTGAGTTTGGAAAGATTTACTTTGTTATTGTCACATAGATGCTAAAATGTCGAATTTAATAAAATCTGAAGTAGCTTACTTTTCATGCTATTATTTACTAGATTTGCTGAATAATTTTGAAGCTACTGCATGGAGACCCAGGTCCATAATAGTTTTTTTTCTCTTTCATTTTTGCATCTCTTTATTTCAAAATTTTGAGTAGAGTTATATAAGCCCTTCAGAATAGGCTTCTGAAGCATGGGGGCTGAGGACATTATCATGAAGCTCTCTTGACCTATAAGTGTCAACTTCAAGAAAATTTCTGCTACAAACTTTTGAAAATAGAATAGAACATCTAATGAACATTCAGAAGAGGAAGATATATATCCATTTCAAGTAAGCTGACCTGGATTTCAGCTGCAGGATCTCTTCTTGACACATTTATAACTCATTTTAATTGCTAATAGGTACCGTGTGTACACACCCAAGGCAGAATGGGACTAAGCCTCTCAGATTTACAAAGGTGAATTAACTTAAAATTAAACAATAGGTTTTTGTGAAAAGACATTTCATTTGGCATAATCTAATACTGAGCCAAACACATGTGATTGACAAGCACCAATTATCCAAGAAAGTTGAAAGGATTAGTGACATTTTTTATACCCCAGCTACATTACTCTAATTATTTAAAAGAGGAATTAGGTGATTCCATTTGCATAAAGTACAGATAGTAGAAAGCATGTGGGCTTTGGAGTCAAACAGACCTGGATTTGAGTTCCAGCTCAACTATCTAACCAAGAATTTGAGTAGGAGTATGGGCATGTTACTTAAAATCTCTGAGTCTCACTTTCCTCTTTTGTAAAGCCTGGATAATTATACTGACCTTGTGAGTATTGTTGTGAGAAACATAGAAAAAAGATGTAACGTGTTTCGTATTGTGCCTAGCATTTAGTAGGTGAAAAGGGAAACGTGTTCTTCTCCAAGTGTCCCTTAGCTTGGTTCATAGAGTAGGGAATATCATCCTTCTGGAAATAATAGGAAGAATGGGTCTCTCTATCTCTTCTCTCTCTGTCTCTCTCTTCCTCCTCCTTTTCCTCCTGATCCTCCTCCTCCCTGCCTCCCTTCTCCTCTTCCTCCTGACTCCAAGAAAGAAATGATATCCCTGATGAATCTGAGAGAAGAATCTGAACAAGCTGAGCTCAGTGTATTTTGTATCCTTCTTTCTTTCCAGGGCCACCTACTCTCAGAATATGCCCAGCACTGTCTGGGACCGGATGGCTAAATTTAATTCAGAAGTATTTGCGGGAAGTCCAATTATGGCCATATACCAAACCAAGTTATTGAATTTATTGTTGACGGTAATGAAGCTGGTATTTTGAGCTCCATCTGTCTGATACTTGCATTTACTTCTTAATTAGTTATGAAACCACAGTGTATTTAAAAGAGTTAACATGATCACCACCAATTGCCCACCAGTAGGTAGTCAATAAATTACAGCTATTATCACAGAAGTTTTTGACTGTACCCTCACGCTTTCTGTAGTAATTTGATCTATTCAACATACCAAATGTCTATAAGTTAATGAACTCCTTATGGGGTATTGCTATATACTTTAATTCTTTATTAATTAGGAGGAAAAAAAGGCCATTAGTATATTTTATCTCTGTGAGTACCATAACTGCCTCACAGTTTGTCAAAAGTGACATTAACTTCAAATTGAGAAGAAATGCTAGGTTTGCTTCTCCCTCAAGGTCAATTCTGCTTAGTCATACATTGTATGTATTCTTTCTAAGCCTAGACGATGTCTAATATATCAAAAGTAACTGGATTTAGAGGTATTATGAAATAATAGCCTTCGTCATAGAAAGACCAGTTCTCTGATTGTATCTTCACCTGGTTTGTGATAAAATGTGCACGTGTGTGTGTGTGTGTGTGCGTGTGTGTGAATTTAATTGTCATTTATACTTTGGGAGATGAATATAGCCAGTGGCAGAACACAGATGTGTGGGTCCAAGGAAAAGTATTAGGAATAGGATCCTTACTCCTTGGTAGGTCAAAGAGTTCTTTATCTTTTTTTAATTAAAATAACGAAGGAATGAAAAAAGAGAGAAGAGAGAAAAATAGAGAATAACATACAAGATCCCTTGTTCCTACTGTGTAAATATACTGTGTTAAAAAGACCAGAAGCAAATGTGAACAATATTATCAATATAAAAATAAACAACATAAAGATGAAGTTGGTTTGTATCCTCTACCAGATCCATTCTTTTCACTTCTCCCCAAATGCAGGCGTGTTGACGTGCATGGATCCAGTTTCTTTTAGTTAACTACATACATATTTACTCATGGGTAATATAATAGGCTCATTTTGTGAGAAAAGTCATGTATGTGTTATTATCTATTTTTGCTCATTTCTTTGAGATTTTTCCATTTTGATACATAGACATCTATTTAATAACTCAGTTTAACTGCGACATAGTAGTCATCACATAAATACATCAAATCATATTTATCAGTTCTCCTAAGGTGTTTCCAACTTTTTTACCAATGTAAACAAGCCACATTCTTGCAATAAATACCTTTCCTTGTCACCTTGCCTTCAGTGTTCTGAGTAGGTGCCTTTTTTTTTTCTTCTATAGTGCAGACTCCTATTTTTTTAATTTTGTTTTTACCTCATGGCATTTAACATCATTTATAACATTGTATTTAGTTACTTTATTTATTGTTTTTTTTTTTAATGAGTAACTTTCTCACTAGACTGGTCTGTATGCAGGAACTGTTTGTCTTTGCTGCATTTTAAATGACTGCCATATAGCATATGCTCAATAAGTATTTGTTGAATAAAGGAAAGAAATGAGAACAACAAATGGATGACTTTTTCCTTAAGTTGGATTATCTGCCAGGAATTTCCTTTTTCCTTTATAAAAATATATTTCTGGCAGGCCTGCACCAACTGGTTAGCTAAAAGTACCCAGACCTCTTTGGTTCCCCATTGTTACTGTGGCTTAGACTTAATCCTGGATTTCTCCTATGAGAGAAATAATCCAAGAAACCAGACTATGTATAGATATGTCATTTCTCTGAATCTTAGAGCCACCAATAATAGAAGCGAGTGTCATTGTTTGTGAATATAAAGTCATCCTCAGGAGAAGATGGACCTTAAGACACGTAAAAGCTACTACAGCAGATTTTACATTACCAGTAGCCTCTTATTGACTGTTCTCCATTGCTTGGTTAGACAAAGAAGCCTGATTTTTATTCCAGGACATTGCTTCCCAGAATGAAAACTATCATTTTCAACTTCTTTGCAGCTAAGCAAAGCCCTGTCACTAAGTTCTGGCCAATGAGAGTGGAAGTGTCATTTGGGAGCTGTGGGAAGTCTTCTTATAAAGGAAACGAATGCTCTTATTCTGAACTCTGATACTGTTTCCATGGCCATCTTAGACCATCCAGACTAGGGCTACCCTCTAGGGTGGCAGAATGAATTCCCAGAACATGCTGGGGTCCCTAAGAACCATGTAGAACCATCATACTAGCCCTCAATTGCTTAGCTGTGGGCATTCTTTTATGTTAACTTTTATTTTAAGGTCAGAGGTACATGCGCAGGTTTGTTATATAAACACATGTCATGGGGGTTTGTTGTACAGATTATGCTGTCACCCAAATACTAAGCCTAGTACTCCTAGTTATTTCTCCTGATCCTCTCCCTCCTCTCACCCTCGACCCTCCCATAGGCCCCAGTGTGCCTTGTTCCCCTATATGTGTCCATGTGTTCTCATAATTCAGCTCCCACTTAAAAGTGAGAACATACAGTATTTGGTTTTCTGTTCCTGCATTAGTTTCCTAAGGATAGTGGCCTACAGCTCCATCCATGTTCCTGCAAAGGGCATGATCTTATTTTTTATGGCTGCATAGTATTCCATGGTGTATATGTACCAGATTTCTTTACCCAATCTGTCACTGATGGGCATTTAGGTTGACTCCATGTCTTTGCTGTTGTGAATAGTGCTGCAGTGAACATACACGTGCATGTGTCTTCATGATAGAACGATTTATATTCTTTTGGGTATATACCCAGTGATAGGATTGCTGGGTCCAATGGTAGTTCTCTTTATCCTTTGAGTAATCACCTCACTGCTTTTCATAATGATTGAACTAATTTACATTTCCACCAACAGCATATCAGCATTCCTTTTTTCTCTGCAACCTTGACAGCACCTGTTATCTTTTGATTTTTTAACAATAGCCATCCTGACTGGGGGTGAGATGGATTCTCATTGTGGTTTTGATTTGCATTTCTCTAATGATTTGTGATGTTAGGCTTTTTTTTATATGACTGTTGGCTGCATGTGTGTCTTTTGAAAAATGTATTCATGTTCTTTTCTGGCTTTTTAATGAAGTTGTTTGTTTTTTTGCTTGTAAATTTGTTGAAGTTGCTTATAGGTTCTGGATATTAGACCTCTGTTGAATGTATAGTTTGCAAATCTAATCTCCCATTCTGTAAGTTGTCACTTTCCTCTACTGACAGTTTCTTTTGTTGTACAGAAGCTCTTTAATTACGTCACATTTGTGAATTTTTGTTTTCGTGGCAATTGCTTTTGACATCTTTACCACCATGAAATCTTGGCCAGTTCCTATGTCCAGAATGGTATTGCCTAGGTTATCTTCCAGGGTTTTTATGGTTTTGGGTTTTTTTTTTTTTTTTATTTATTGGGTTTTACACTTATGTCTTTAATCCATCTTGAGTTGATTTTTGTATATGGTATACAGAAGGGGTCCAGTTTCAATACTCTGCATGTGGCCAGCCAGTTATTCCATCATCATTTATTGAATAGGGGGTCCTTTCCTCATTGCTTATTTTTGTCAGCCTTGTTGAAGATCAGATGGCTGTAGGTGTGCAGCCTTATTTCTGGGCTCTCTCTTTTATTCCATTGGTCTATGTGTCTGTTTTTGTACCAGTACCATGCTGCTTTGATTAGTGTAGCCCTGTAATATAGTTTGAAGTCATATTCTTTTTAACATGAGAATTAAACTTCTACATTCAAGTGACACTAATTCAAATAGATATATTTAACTAAAGCAATACCGTCTTAGAAATCTTGCCTTCAACAAAAAATATCTATACAAACTGGCACAGAAGCCACTTAATAGCTATGTAAACCTAAGCAGCTAACTCTTATGGCCTATTTTTTTTCTTTTATAAAACTACAGAATAAACTCAAAATTAAAAAAAAATTGCATCTGCTATAGAATTCTGTGATTAGATCTAAATACAATCACTCTGGATTGTTTTAGGGCTAACATTTGGAAGAAATGAAGCCTGTCTTTACAGTTTGGCAAAAAAGTTCATTAATTGGATTTTTTTTGATCATTTGAATGCAGGGTAGACTGAAGTTTATCTTTGTACTATTAAAAAACACTCAACAAATCTGCAAGGTAATTGTTGGCTTGCTTTAGCAACCAACTGCTTTTCTAATTGAAACTTGGTAGCTTCTATTTACATAAAAACAGTTAATGTACTAATTTTAAATGTTTTTTTTTTAATCCATTTGCTAAAATAGTCTGGCAAGACCTCATTAATGTTACTCATATTGCAGTGAGGTGGTCCAAGACAGAACCTCACTATTTCTGTTTCCTTGATGACAGGTCATAGGGATAAAACTACTTTTCAAAAATTGCAGGAAATTAGCTTCCTGGGGCTGGAAAAGCAAAAATAGGGCTGTGCCTTTCTCTTCATTCTAGAAGGGATTACCTGTGAGCCTTATTGTCATGCAGAAGAACGTTAAGTGCTTATTCTTTGTCCTCTGATATTGGAAGTAATCTCAGTATAAATAATTCAGAGTGAGATGCTAACTTATTCTAATAATGAAAAAGTATACTTTCGGTAGGGGTGAGGCAGTGAGAATCGAAGCCCTTGCTGATATCTAGAGATTTTCTATTTCCTCTGGCCTGAGCTGGGACAAACGTGTTCAAGAATTTTGGAACTGGAAAGAGAAAGATGACAGGAGAAGAAACTCTGGCAGCTGGCTTGCAAGACCTTACATATTGTTATGTGTCCTGTGGGTTTTGGGAGCAGCAATGTCTGATATTAAGCTAAATTTTCCTTTCTGAATTGTAATATTCTTACAAAATTCTCAAATTTCCAGTACAATGTGTTAACCACCTGATCGCAGGCTTGTGTTAACACTACCTTGGGGAGGGGGAGAAAGGGACTCTACTGTTGCATTCAGACAGAAGTTTTTGAGAACTGGTGTGGCTTAACTTAATGGCAAGCAGATGGGTAAGATTCGGGAGTGATCCAGAGACACTGGAAGTAGCAGGATAGAAACAAGAGAAACAAGTAGAACAGATAAATTCATACTCTCCAGGAATCATTCAAAATACACAGGAGGGCTCTCTATTACTCATGGTCACTGGGGTGAAGTTGCAGATTATTTTACTTAGATGTTTAAGAAAGGTGATTCCTTGTAGGCTAGAAATTTGGGGCACTAGGTTTCCTATGATAATCCAACTGCTATTTCTATTAAATGTCTATTCTAGTCCCAATGCAACATGCTTGATATATATAATCTCATTTGTTGCTCCAAACACATCTAAAGAGCAGCATTATCTTTATTACCAGATGAGGAAAGTGTTTAGAAGTACTTTGATAATTAGGTGTTTATCTGATTTTATGTTCTTGTAATAGAAGTATATTTATTTAACTTTTCTTCACCAGTTAATTCCGGCCTTCGTTTCAGTTAATATGAACTGCCGTTTTGCTAGGCAGATTATAACACAACTGGTATAAGTTATTGATGGATAGAATTCATTTCCAGGAAGAACATAAAAACATTTATGCAATTCCAAAATATCTTTAAAATATTAATTATGCTTAAAATACATAAGCAAAGCGTTTTTATGGCTTATAGTTAAACTAACCTTTTTAAAAAAATTTTACTTTCAGTTCTGGGGTACATGTGCAGATTTTGCAGGATTGTTACATAGGTATACACATGCCGTGGGGGTTGCTGCCTCCATTCCCCTGTCACCTACATTAGAAATTTCTCCTAATGTTATCCCTCCCCAATCTCCCTACCCCTTGCTATCCCTCCCCTAGCCCCCCCCACTCCCCAACAGACCCGGTGTGTGATGTTCTCCTCCCTGTGTCCATGTGTTCTCATTGTTCAACACCCACTTATGAGTGAAGACATAAACTAAACTAAAATTTTAAAGTAATTATATTTCTTGTTTTAAATCATGATGAAAAATAACAATGAGAATATTGCGTTGAATTTTCTAGTATGAAATAACTAAAAGTTACTGATATTTTGTAATAAGGTTCATGATTCACATTTAATTACCATGTTATAGAATGAGTAGGATGAGTGTTTCCAATATGGTGCACTATATGCAGGCATACTAATGAAAAAAAATACCACAAAAGAGGCTACGTTAGTAAAGAATAACAAAGTCGGAGAAAGTCTCCACGATGAGCAATATTTCAGTTATCAGGTCTGCTGCTTTTCTTAGATCCATTTATTTTTACTACTTTACTACTGTTTCCCCATGGAGGATTTAATACTTACTTTTTCTTCCTTAACCTACTCAACAGTTAAATATTATATGGGAGAAATGCACTCAAGTGTAATTGGAAATGCCTGGCTGTAAATGTCTACTGGCTTTTCTTAAAATTAGGAGAAATCTGTAGAGTCATAGAAAAAAACAGAGTTGGTTGATTACATAGGAGAGTAGACTATGAGCTTAAGTGAGCCACTTGAGGAAATTTTTTGTCACTTTATCATATGCACAATGGCACACTGTTGAGTTGTGATGTGCTGTGACTTGAGAAAGGAGTGATTATCGCATCTTTATCACTCTCCCGCCCCCAGGGCCTAACTCCCCCATTGAATCACCTAGGAAGCCCTTGGAGATGTGTGCCTCATGTAAGGCAAAACTGTAGACTCCCAGGTCCTTGTGGATTCAAGTGAGGAGAGAGGTGGTCAAGCTGCCAGAAGACGAGACAGGTCATAGCATAGGCACAGCTTAACTAGAGGTCTAGTTAGATAGAGAAGTGGTGTGGCACTTGTGGATACGTTGACAGAAATAGAAGCAAAATCTTATTCTTAGGCAGGAAGCAAAGTAATTTAAAATGATTCGGCAGATTGAGGCAGGATCACCAAGAAAAGTCTGGATAGAGGCAGTGGACAGGAGGCTGTTTCGCTGAGCATAAGGCAAGAATGGAGCAGGCCTTCAGACAAAGTTTGAGATTGGGGTCTTGGTACAAGAGGACTGATCTCCAGTGGGTCTTGTGGCTTTTCCAAGGGCTTACATCAAAGCTTACCTTCTAGGATGTAAAGAGTGATAGCCTTTTTCAACTGACAGTTTCTAGTCTCCAAGGCACCTGGATCCCTGCCCTCTGAGAAATCCCCAGTGCCCATTGCATAAAATAACACATTCTCTGGATGTGTTATAGTCTGGGCATGGTTTTGGGGATTGTTTGTGAACCAGCAGGGTACAAATTCCTCCCCAGGGAGGAATTTCCCATTCATACTCTACTTTTACAGAACTGTCATTTGAGGGTTCAAACTCTCTCTCTCTCTCAGGTCCTGACAGCTAGAATCTTGGCAGTATGTTTTTGAAGATACCATGTTTCTTGAGCCTAGCAACACCTTAGTTGTATAAAAAATGTACAGTACTGGCAATATCTGTGGTCATTGACTCTGACATCTCTTATCTGTAATTCAAGGCCTTACACAAATGTCAACAAGTATTTATTGAACGTGTTTTAGATAAACTTAGGATATTCAGCACTATGAGAGATACAAAAGGCACATGTCATATAGTGATTTCCATTGAGGACTGTTCAGTCTTGGAGAAAGAAAATCTACCCACAAATATTTAAATAACAATTCACGGCAGTACGTAATTACAGGCCAAAGTAATCTGACAGCCAATTAGTAGTGTGTGGTTTGGAGTGATCCCAAAACTTTCATGTGAAGAGGGAGAATCTCTAGGGCTTAAAGAATAAATGTTAGAATTTATATGGAAAGAAGGGTAGGAGAACCTACTTATTTATTTGACAAACACATAATGCTCACTATATAAAAGGCACTCTTTTGAGTACATCACAAGTACTAACTCATTTAAGGCCCACAACAACCCTATGAGGAAGACCAAATCATTAGAAAACTGAGGCACAAATAGGTGGAAGAACTTATGCAAGATCATACAACTAAGTAGTGAAGCTGTAAGCTGGACTCAGATTGTCTGACTCTAGAATTGTCCTGCTCAATCTGGAAGTCACTGGTGTCTATTTAAATTTAAATGTACTAAAATCAAATGGAAATAAAATTCAGTTCCTTGGTTGTACTAACCACCTTTCACGTGCTCAAGAGCCACATGTGGCTAGTGGCTGTCATCGTGGACTTCACGAATATAGAACATTTCCATCAGCACAGACATTTCTGATGGACAGCACTGGTCTACTACCCATGCATTTCACCATTCCTCTATGCCAGCTCTTTCTGAGGTAATGGTCTGAGCGAGCATGTGGAGGGTGACTGCATGTTTTTGTTTCCTATTATAGACAAATATCTTGGGATACAACAAAGAGCAGAAGAAGATGATTTAGTGAAAACAAGAAATAGAGGCTGGTCTTGAATGCCAGGCAAGAAACTTGACATAATCCTTGTATTAGTTTTATATCCGTCTAACAAATTAGCACATAATTAACAGCTTATAACAACACACACTTGTCTCACAGTTTACATGGGTCAGGAGTCTGGGCATGCTTACTTAGCTGGATCCTCTGCTCAGGCACTGACCAGGCTGCAACCAAGATGTCTGGAAGGGCTGTGGTCTCGTCTGAAGTTCGGACTTCTTCCCAGTTTGTTGGAAATTGGCAGAATTCAGTGTCTTGATGCTGTACAACAGAGGCTTTCAGCAAGTAGTCTTTTTGCCATTCCCTGTCACATGTTCCACTAAATAACATGATAGTTTGCTTCTTCAAGATTAACAGGAAAGTATCTGCTGCTGCTTCTCCTGTCTCTCAGCTCCAGGCTCAGTTTTGAAGAGCTCACCAATGAAAATTTCCCTTTTGATTAATTTAAAGTCAGTTTAATAGAGATCTCAATTAATTATATCTACAAAGTCCCTTTGCCTTTGCTTGTTTCATAGCATACTCACATACTTATGTGAGTGAAATCCTATCAGATTCAAGTCTTGCCCATACTCAAAGGGAAAGGATTCTATAGAGTTCATACACCAAATGGGGTCCTTTAGAATTCTTCTTGTACAAGTTCATAAGTTTTAAGAAGTGAACGGGATTTTTTTAGTAGGGATGTTATAAGGTGGCGCTGTTATGCTTTCAACAGGCTGTTTATTTCCTCTTAGTTATTTGACCTTCAATTAACATATTTTGTCAATTTATAACCTTAATATTTTCGTCAAACAATCTTATCTATGAATACATTATCCTAGAAGGAATATTCACATGCCTTTCCACCCAATTATGTTTAAAAATAAAAATAATAACTTTTAGACATTTTTAAAATGTAAAAGTGATATACTTATTATAAAAACAGTAAAATGAAACAAAAGAATATTAACTATACAGTAAAATATAACATTTACCTACCCCCTACGAATCTCTTCTTTCTCACTCTCTAGAGACATACTCTTTGAAATTTTTAATTAAGCACATACAAACACATATATGCCATGTATTTTATTTTTATACTTATTTTCTGCAGTGTAGCATGGATACATACATATGCATATTCTTATAGAGAAAAAGAGAGATGGACATAAAATTAAGCATGTAAAGACTGAAAGAGAAAGTTCTAAAGGAAAAGCTATTACAAAAAATAAATGCTCACATATAACTCCTTGTCTTACCCCTATAATAAATTGTTGTTTGGTCTAACCCTGATTTTAGCCTCCTTTGAACTCAGAAGAACCCATCTCTAAACTCACCTGAATCTTTAATCTGTGTTTTATGTCAAGAGCTATTTTCAGACCATAATCACAGCTCCGGTGCTTTAAAGCATCAAGGCAATTCGATATCAAAAGGATTTCACTTTGTTCTTTTTAGGTAGACAGACAAAAATACCTACTTGAAATAATCAAATGGCAGCAGAGTTAGCTCTCTAATCCCCGCTTTCTCTCTGGATTAGGGAGAATGAAGAAGAAAATGTTAGAGGAGACGAAAAATATCACGTCTCTGAAGTCCTCTACCCATGGTGTTTTGATACTCTTGGTTTGTTGCAGAGTCTCAGTCCTGTCACTGATTCTAGCAACAACCCTGTTCCTTAGGCAGTCCGGATTTAAGAAACTGAGCCAAATGTTTTCCTGTAAATCATCTTTTCTGCTCATACTAACATGATGACTGAGTTCTAACAATTGGCTTCTTGTCTCGTTTCCTACTATTAAGGTAGCATGTGGGGACATTTTCTGAAGGAAAAGGGATGCTATTGATAACTAAGTCGAGACCATGCGTTTAAAGCTGAAATGTCACATGCAAACTGAGCATAGGATTACTCTACTTACGATCAATTAATATCAATGAATGATAACAATCATACTGCACTTTAATTGAGGACTTTCCTGGTAGTGTAATAAGCACTTTCTCTTACTGTGTCTCGATTCTCACATCCAACTACCCTGTGGGATAAGTGTTAGTATCCTTTATATTTTACAGATTAGGACCCCAAGGCATAGGAAGGTGAAGTCATCTAAGTTCCCATGGCTGGACAAAAATTGCAGGGATTTAGAGAGGGTGAATGGTTGTATCGGTTAGCTTGAAAAGAAGGAGAGGGGGGCTGGAATGAGAAAATGAGCGATGAGACCAGTGAATTCCATAGCTGGTATGGCAATACCTTCAGCTGGGATATTTTTGGAGCAAAGGGTCTCTTAAGGAGGTCAGGAAGGTATAGGCTAATGGATTATTTTTGTTGCCAGTGCTGAGTGATTCTTCTTTGTATGACAGTTCATTATTGTGGAGATGAAGCCCACCCATCACTTCAGGCTCACTTCAGATGCCCCTGGAATCTCATTTGTAGCATGTGAGGCCTGCAGTACAGTGCAATGACAGGCGACCCGACTGCACTAGCAGTTCTCCAATGCCATTCTTCCCTACCTACAGAACTTGTTAGGACCAAGCCAGGCTGGGTAATCTATGTCTGTTTATGTGGTCAGAATTCCAGTAGCACTTATCCTTTGCAGCCCTCACTTTAGCTGTAAACATTATGTCATCTTTTATTACCGCCCAGGTATTTCTTGTATTAGTCTTATCTCTTAGAACAGATGGTAAGCTGCTTATGGGCAGGAATCATACCATTTTGGCATCTCTCCAAGTGGCTGCTACAGTGCCAAGCACAGATACTCAGCAAGACTTTTTTTCCCCGCTTTTGTGTTAGTTTTCAAATGCTGCTGTAATCAAAGACTACCAACTGGGCGGCTTAAAACAACACACGTTTATGATGTTACGGGAAGTCAGAGGTCTGAAATGGGTCTCCTTGGGCTTATATCACAGTATTGGCACAATGGCCTCCTTTTGGAGGTGCCAGGACAGAATCCATTCCTCACCTTTTCCAATTTCTAGAGGCCACCTGCGTTCCTTGACCAGTGATGCCTTTCTAAACCTTTTAAGCCAATAATGGCTGGTCGAATTGTTCTCAGACTGAACTATTATAACCCTGCTTCTGGCATCCCATCTTTTTCCCTGATTCTAACTCTTCTTCCTCCCTTTTTTGCTTGTTAGGATCCCTGTGATTACATCAGACCCACCCAGAAAATCCAGGATAGTCTCCCCTTCTCAAGATCAGGTGGTTAGCAGGCCAAATTCTACCTACAACCTTCATTCCCCTTTGCCATGTAATGAAACATATTCACAGGCTCTGGAGATTGGGATGTGGACATCTTTGCAGGGAACCTACAATCTGCCCCATATCTTTTAATATTTTTTCAATGTTCAAATATACACAAAAGTAAAGAAAGATAGTGTAATGAATCCTCTTTACTCTTCTCACAGCTTTAGACTTAGTTGATTTTTTGAGGATTATTCTGGGAGTGGTTTGAATATTATTTCATACAATGAATACTACTCAGACTTCTTTCTTTCTTATATATTTTGTAGAGACAGGGTCTCAGTATGTTTCCCAGGCTGGTCTGAAACTCCAGGCTTCAAGTGATCCTCCTTCCTTGGCCTCACAAAGCACTAGGATTACAGACATCACCCACTGCACTGAGCCCAACTTTATTTCTAAAGTATTTCCATTGCTTGTTACATGAAATTGAGATTAGAAAGTGTTATTTCAGAGTTATTTTTTAGATTTTATTTAATATTAATAATGGTTATAAATGTTAAATGGATAGTTATAAATACCTTTAAGGCAGAATATGATATTTTACGCTTGATCTTAGTTAAGAGGCTGAGATGTGATGAATATTATATTTTAAAAACCAGAAAAACAGGAAGGACACTAAATAGTCTAATATATTGACAACTCTATGTACCAAAGAAAATCTCTGAAAACAACTTTGTAGGAAATTCTGTCAGAGCTTATAATTTTTAAGCTTATGACCTACTAGAGATGTATGTATGTATATAAATATATATATATATATATATATATATATATATTAGGCTGGTGTAAAAGCAAGTGTGGTTTTTGCAATTACTGTTGCACCCAACCTAATATATTATTGAACCTAACAACACCTAAAGTAGTAATTGCTTAAATTGTATGCATTTTCATAAGAATTTATAAGATTTAAAAGGTAAAAAGCATTTTAAAAATTCCCTGATAGCTCGGCTGTCAAGTCTTCAGATGCTGTTTTGCACTGGTGCTATCATTTTTCCTTATCTATTTCTAGAGTCTTGTATTAACAAACCCAAATTCCAGCCAAGAGAGATACTTTGACCAGTGTTCAGCCTTTTGCTGTTCATACTTATGACAGTAGATTTGACTTTGTGTATTTTATATACATATGTGTTTGTATTAGTCAGGCTAATGCTTATTTTTGGCAGTAGCATACCACCTGAAATTTGCAGTACTGTGACTTAATATGGGTTTATTTCTCATTTGCAACAAATGTGATGTAGGTGTCTGCAATTGAGATTTCTCCTGCATAGCTCTATTACTCCCAGCAATAACCTCAGGGGTTGGTCTTCTCACATCTTAGATTGTTTCACATCCACCCCTGCAAATGGGGAAAGAGAAGGAGAGTGGAAGATTGCATGGAGCAGTTCAGGGATCAGCCCCGCAAGTAGCGTGTATTACCTACACCAGTCTCCGCCCCCCCAGGACTGGGTCATATGGCTCCACCTCTATGTAAGGGCAGACCGGAAAACGTAGTCTTTCTATGTGTACTGGAGAAAAATAAAAATATGTGGGGGAATACAGAGTATTTTTTCTGCAACACTTTGTAAAGAGGATTTTCAGATGTTAGAACTGGAAGATAACTTTTGGTATAGCATCTTATTTTATGGAGGCAGAAATTGAGGTACAGTTGTGGGGGAAGCCTTGCCTGAAACAAGAAAGTGCCAGACCAATATCCTAACCTCCAGTATCTAGATAGCAACCGGGGTTAATTCACACCCTTTCTAGCATCACCTGTTTTAATCTTCTGCCTAGTAGAAAATGGAGCTTCCTCAGAAGCACCCCTGACATCTCTGTAAGGAAAAGTTGATTCTTTTTGAGTTAAAGAATGAAGAGAGGTACACATTTACAAATACTGAGACAAGTATATGTATATAATTTCCTAATATTTTAACATAAGTTTTAACTTTCAAGTCATGAACTAGTGTGGCATTATGTTATTTCATGCTGCTGAAAGGTTTTTCTTTGTGTTTATTAATGAGTCTTGTTAACATTAAGTAGCATTTAAAACTATGCATGAGATATAAAACTAGAATACTTGATATTCATACTTGTTATACTTTTGCATCTTGACAAAGAGTTCAGGGAGGAAATGGCATTTGTGTTCTTCATCATTACTATTTCTTTTTTTAAAAACTTTCATTTTAGGTTCAGGGGCACACGTCCAGGTTTATTATATAGATAAACCCCTGTCACAAGGGTTTGTTGTATGATTATTTCATTACCCATGTACTAAGTCTAGTACCCAATATTTGTTTTATCTGCTCCTTTCCCCTCCTCCCACCCTCCACCCTCAAGTAGCCTCCAGTGTCTTTTGTTTCCTTTTTTGTGTCCATTTGTTCTTATCATTTAGCTCCCACTTATAAGTGAGAATATGTGGTATTTGGTTTTCTGTTCCTATGTTAGTTTGCTAAGGATAATGGCCTCCGGCTTCATCCATGTTCCTGCAAATGACATGATCTCATTCTTCTTTGTGGCTGCATAGTATTTCATGGTGTACATGTACCACATTTTCTTTATCCAATCTGTCATTCATGGACATTTAGGTTGATTCCATATCTTTGCTATTGTGAATAGTGCTGCAGTGAACATATGTGGGCATATGTCTTTACAGTAGAGTGATTTATATTACTTTGGGTATATAACCAGTAATGGGATTGCTGGGTCAAATGGTAGTTCTGTTTCACATTCTTTAAGGAAGAGCCATGCTGCTTTCCACAATGGGTGAACTAATTTACACTCCCAGCAACAGTGTATAAGCATTCCCTTTCTCCACAACCTCGCCAGCATCTGTTATTTTTTGACTTTTTAATAATAGCCATCCTGTCTGGTGTGAGATTGCATCTTATTGTGGTTTTGATTTGCATTTCTCTAATGATCAGTGATATTGAGCATTTTTTAAATGCTTATTGGCTGCATGTATGTCTTCTTTTTAAAAGGATCTGTTCATATCTTTTGCCCACTTTTTAATGGGGTGTTTTTTTTTTCTTGTAAATGTGTTTAAGTTTCTTATAGAGGCTGGATATTAGACTTACGTATGTTGCATAGATTGCAAAAATGTTTGCCCATTCAGTAGGTTGTCTCTTTACTCTGTTGATAGTTTCTTTTGCTGTGCATAAGCTCTTTAGTTAATTAGGTCTCATTTGTCACTTTTTGCTTTTGCATTATTTCTAAATATTTCTATTAGTATTCATATTGGCAATAAGTGAATGAAAATAAAAATCACCTGTAAATTGAAATGCTTCTGATTAAATTTGAGATTTTCATTTTCTAGAGCATCTTTTAAATAATTTCAAGTCTTGTAATCTTGTTACTACCATGTAGTCAATACATAATGTACATTTATTACACACATAGAAAGATTTGGTTCAGGGGGTTGGAGTGGGATAGCAAATGGAGAATTATAAAAGAAATACAAGTTCCATGAGATGATTATGTTATTCTCTTGTTCCACTGTGGGGCCATCAGAACTCTCTGCATGGCTAGAATGGGATAAATACTCTCTCTCTATACCTACATCCTGTCATCTCTGAACCAGATCTGCATGTTTCACTTGAAAAACTTTTGGAGTGCTTGATTTTCTCAGTTCTTATCAAAACTCTTCCTGCATCTATGCACATTCATAAGCAGTGACCCATTGTAGGCTAGTGTTTTTATTGATAAAAATGAAGTGTACACATACTATATCTGGGATGTCATGGACACTCAAAGATGCCACATCCTAACAATTTCAACAGCAACATCATCAACAGCAATACCTAGCAATTGTTAGGTTGTCATGTGTCAGTCAATTATTGACTGCTCTAAGTGGTTTACATATATTAGCCTACTTAATCCTCAGAACAAGAGCTTGTATCTCTGGTATGTCCCTTTTCTTCCCAGAAGTCTCCAGCGTACTTGTAAAATCTCACTGGCCAGAATTACATCACTTGCCCATCCCTAAACCAGTCATTTCCCAGGAGGGATGAAACCAGCTATTCTTGGCTTAGAGGCCAATCAAAACTCATCACACAAGCCTGAGGAAGGACATTGCAAATCAAAAGAGGCTGAACAAAACTTTGGTTGTGCTAGCAAGGAAGGAGGGAATGGTATACCTATAGGGTAGAAATTCAATAGTGTTTACAACAGTAGTCAGAGAGAAAGGCAGTTTCAAGATATTCTTCAAACACTAAGTGTTGAAGTAAAAATAAAATTCAACTAATATTTGTACCACCTAAAAATAATGATCATTAAGTAAAATGTTACAAAACTTGGGGGTATCTATAGTTAATTTCTTCTTAATGGTTTGCAGTATAACTCCAGGCATGTTAATTTGAACATTTCACATTTTTTTTTTGAATACAACAACCCAGTAATAACATGTTTAAATTAAAAAAAAAACAAAAAACAGAATTATGAATCTGCACTCTGGCTTAGTTTATCCAAGATTTTCACAGTTTGATCTAGTTTACTTCTCCTCATTACCAGGGTCCAACAGGGCAAGGAGAAACATTTCTTTTTTTTCTTTTTTTTTTTTTTAAAGACGGGGTTTCACCATGTTGGTCAGGCTGGTCTTGAACCCCGACCTAAGGTGATCCGCCCGCCTTGGCCTCCAAAGTGCTTGGATTACAGGCGTGAGCCACCATGAAATAGCCACTGATAACATTTAGAAAGCCATTCAACTCCTATACCAGAAGGCCAAACAGCCAGGTACCCACAGGCATTATATAGACAGCAATGTCTCTAATATCTCTTCTTTTTCCCAGGTTTAGGGGACAATCTTCTTTTTATTTTTTATTTCTGTTTATAATCAAACCCAATTGACATTACAGCATTTGCTTCCCAATCTTCCCAGGTATCTGAGATCACCACCAGTTTGCACAAATGTGGGGGTACCTGTGAAATTCAGCAATCTTGTAGGTATCTCTTTCTTTCAGACAGGCAGACAGATAGACAGGCAGATGGATAGATTTTCCTGTCAACACTATATATTGTAGTTGAAATTAGAGGCTATTATAATTGTTTTCTGTTTTTCACCTAGTCCTATTCTCAGCTTATAAATATCAGTGCTCCATAGATCTTTTTGGACTTTTTCTTTGATATATGAGTCTTGACCTGGGGCCATTGCTGCCTGGGGCTATATTCACTTCGTTTCCCTTGCCTATCAATATTACGGAATTTATCTTCCCCTATGTGTCCATCTCTCTTGGTCATAGATGATTAATAAAGCACCATAATGTGTTTCTGTCCTGACAAAATCCACTTTGCTCCAAATAGTGCAAACTCTTCTGCTTTGTTTCTTGTGGAAGTGATATACTTATGATACCAATATTCAGGCATTCTACTTTGGAATCACCTTCTCAACTATTTTTCCATAAACAGATGTAATTAATTGTATTATTTTCTTGCCAGACCTTGCTTTTGACCAAAGTAAAGTTAACCATTTCCTTTTTTTCATTAGTCTTAGCTCCTAATGTCATTTGGATTTTTTTAAAGTTTACCTTAAACAGATGAAGATCAGCCAATGAATATTGAACATACTTTTTAATAAGGCATAACGTAGGCATTTAAAAATGACTATTATGTTCAGAGAGTGCTAGGAACTGAAATTTATGTATTGTGAGAGGTCCATTTCAAATCCAACCCCCACCCCAGAAAGCATTCCCTATTCATTGCTAGAAGTTATTTTTCCCTTCTTAACCTTGTGGATTACTCATAAGATACTTAACTATTTGTATGCAAACATTTAAAAAGCAGGGCTGGCCATTGCCAGCTGACCTATACATTCAGCTTGTGTGCTATTCAGCTCTCCACCTTTATGCTAAGCTGCAGCTGCAGAAGCAGAACACACAGGAAATAGACATACCTGAGCACGCCAAGATCTTATCAATTAAATCTCAATACCCAAGCTTCCCTATATTCTCTGGAGAAGGATGCGCTCCCTAGAAGAGTGCCAACAGAGAGGAGAGAAGAAAGCAGTCGGATTTACTTCTTTGAGTCTTTAACCCAGGCTTGCCAATGTTTGCAAGTGTCCTGACAGGTAACTCGTGATTACTGAACTGCTTATCTTAAAGAAAAAAATTAGAATTCAGATTCCCTGTGTTGTGCTTTATCTGCATTTCCAGAAATAAAGTATGCATTCAGGAGAAATAAAGGTCACCGGACCACATTCATTATCAGGAAAAGAAGATTATAAGAGGAATTCTTGGCAGGGCATGGTGGCTCATGACGGTAACCCCAGCACTTTAGGAGGCCGAGGCGGGCGGATCACCTGAGGTCGGGAGTTTGAGACCAGCCTGACCAACATGGAGAAACCCCATCTCTACTAAAAATAAAAAACCAGCTGGACATGGTGGTGCATGCCTGTAATCCCAGCTACTTGTGAGGCTGAGGCAGGAGAATCACTTGGACACAGGAGGCAGAGGTTGCAGTGAGCCGAGATCACACCATTGCACTCCTGCCTGGTCAACAAGAGGGAAACTCCGTAAAAAATTTTAAAAAAAGAGGAATTCTGAACACGGTGCCATTCAAACAAAACTTTGAGAAAGAATAATATTTTTCCTTCGTTTAATCACATATTTAAAGTGCACAAGTGTTTTGATGTCAAAGGTGGAGAAGGAGAAGGGGGATTCCTAATCTAAAGATGATGAGTAGTCGTCAACTTGTACCCACTTGGTCCTGATCTATATGTTCTAGGTGTTTATCACGGATGTAGATGTGTACTGTGTGGTAATGTATGACAGGCTTTTCAGAATAAATCCCATCCTGGACATTTCTCAGATGCATCTTAGCTAGTGAAATGTAGCCCATAGTCTCTTCTCTGCTTCCCCAAAGTAAATTTCCTCTGCATCTCAATTCTACCAGTGTTTTTTTTTTTTTTTTTTTTTTTTTTGAGATGGAGTTTCGCTCTTGTTACCCAGGCTGGATTGTAATGGCGTGATCTCGGCTCACCACAACCTCCACCTCCTGGGTTCAAGCAATTCTTCTGCCTCAGCCTCCCGATAGCTGGGACTACAGGCGCCCGCCACCATGCCCAGCTAATTTTTGTATTTTTAGTAGAGGCGGGGTTTCACCATGTTGACCAGGATGGTCTTCATCTCTTGACCTCGTGATCCACCTGCCTTGGCTTCCCAAAGTGCTGGGATTATAGGCGTGAGCCATCGCGCCCAGCCACCTACCAGTGCTTTTTAAACCATTCATCTTCTTTACTTGGCTTTCAGGGACTCCGCTGACAGGGTGCTTCGAAGTGCCAAAAGAGGTATTTCACTCTGGATGGAGTTTTTATTGTTTTTTGTTTGTTTTCTCTTTTCTTCTGTTTTGGCCCATAATGTTTCATAAGAATATTCACAGTTACCTCACAATCTTCTACTTTCTTAGGAATTAATATCTCCACCAAGAACCTTCTCCAGGCCAACTGCTTTCCTCATTTGAAGACCCTGCGTCCTGGACACCTGCACAGAATGCTGAAGGAGATGTCAGAAAGTGGCAAACTCATTCAGCTATTCAAAATTCACTCTATTCCATGATGATCATCATTGCTGGTGCATAGTTCTGTCCTTCACTTGAGCTATTTACTTGGAGTTTCTTTAAGGCCCGAAGAAGGATCTTTTCTCCCCTTGGCTGTTTTGGCTAGGGTTTTCAATCTTGTTTTCTCAATCATTTTTGTCTCATCTGCTTTGTAGCTTTCAAGATTTTTTTGAAATTTTTTTGAAATCTCTAGTCTACTACCTGTTGCCTTTCTGATTTCTCTGGCACTGCAAGAGCTTCCCCTTACCCCCTCAATTGTAAATCTTTTTGGTAATTTCAAGGGGAACTTGGCAGGGAGGAGAAACAGATCTGTTTGCCTAATTCACCTTTTAAAATTTGAAGTCTAGATTTCTCTTTATCTCTTTTTAAAATCATCTGGTAGTGGGAATGTACTTCATGCCTTATTTATTAGACAGAAAGAAGTCACCCTTATTAACTATTCTAGTCTAAAGAGCTTCCTAGGCACTCTGACACAAATTACCAGCTCACCTATCTGAGTACATAATCAGCATCTGAGCTAATAGCCTTTCAATCAGCCTCTCTTGCAGCTCAGTGGTTGCTTCGTTGGACTTCTTCCTTGTTGTACCAAATACTGGATCTATGGCTTTTTGGATGGACCATAGAATGATTTATGCACCGTCCTTTATGGTGATGTCCTTTCTGAATCTAATAACTACAGAGATAAGCTATGGTATTTGATATGAGCATATGAATGTCATAACATCGTCAATTTTCCTACCATTGCTTCGTCATGGTTATCTACTGAATGCAAAATTTCAGATTCCACATACAAGTGAAATCATACAGTATTTAACTTTCTGTGTCTGGCTTATTTCATTTAACATAACGTCCTGTGGGTTCATCCATGTTGTCCCAAATGACATTATTTTTTTTAATGCTGAAACACATACACACACACACACACACACACACACACACACATAAAAAACATATATATACACACACACACACATATATATATATCTCTTACATTTTAATCCATTCATCTTTTGATGGACTTTAGGTTGATTTCATATCTTGCTTATTGTAAAAGCTGCTACAATAAACATAAGAGTGTATATATCTCTTTGACATACTGATTGCATAACCTTTGAATATACACACAGTAGTGGGATTGCTGTATTATATGGTAGACCTGTTCTTAACTTTTTGTGGAAGTGTCATTGTTTTCCATAATAGCTATACCAATTTACATTCCTACGAACAGAGTACAAGGATTTCCCTTTATCCATATAACCACAAAAAATTATCTTTTTACTTTTTGATAACAACCATTCTAATAAGTGTAAGTTGATAACTCATTGTGATTTTGATTTGCATTTCCCTAATGATTAGTGATGCTGCCCACCTTCTCATATACAGGTTGGTCAATATGTATTCTTTTGAGAAATTACATTCAGGTACTTGCTCATTTTTACATTCAGTTATTTGTTTGCTTATTATTGAGTTGACTTAGTTCCTTACATGTTTTGAATATTAATTACACTTATGTGTTGTGCAGTTGTAAATATATTCTCCCATTCCATAGGTTGTCACTTCTTTGTGTTGATTCTTTCCTTTGCTGTGCAGAAGTTTTTTAGTTGGTTGTAATTTCATTTGCCTATTTTTGCTTTTTTCACCTGTGCTTTGAGGGATAGATAGATAGATAGATAGATAGATACAGTCCCAGACCAATGTCAAGAAGTTTATTCTTTATCTTTTCTTCTAGGAGTTTTACAGTTTCAAATCTTATTCATAAATCTCCAATGCATGTTGAGTTAATTTTTGCATGCAGTGTGAGATAAGGTTCCAATTTTATTTTTCTGTATGTGGATATTGAGTTTTCTCAGCACAATTTATTGAAGAGTGTATCCTTTCCCAATTTTGTGTTCTTGGCACCTTTGTTGAAGATCAATTGTTTTTAAGTATTTGGATTTCATTCTGGTCTCTTTATTCTGTTTCGTTGATCTATATGTCAACTTTTATGCCAGTATTAGACTGTTTTGATTACTCTAGCTTTGTAATATACTTTGAAATCATTAGGAGTGATGCTTGAAGTTTATCCTTACCTAAGATTGCTTTGGCTGTACAGAGTATTTTATGGCTTCATATGAATTTTAGGATTTATTTTCTATTTCTGTGAAAAATGTCATGGGAATTTTTTTAGAGATTGCATTGAATCTGTAGATCCCTTTGGTTAGCGTAGATACATTAATTTTTAATTCTTCCAATCTATTAGCATAGGATATCTTTCCATTTATTTATGCCTTTGTTAATTCCTTTCATAAATGTTTTATAGTTTTCAATGTATAGGTCCTTTACATCCTTTGTTAAATTTATTCCTAAGTATTTTATTTCTTTTAATAGCATTGTAAATGAGCTTGTATTCTCAATTTCTTTCCCAGATAGATTATAAATATGCTACTGATTTGTGTGTATTGTGTATTAATTTTGTATCTTGAAACATTACTGAATTTGCTTCTATGTTCTAGGCATTTTTGGTGGAGTCTTTAGGGTTTTACGGACATATGATTACACCATTTGCAAACAGAGACCTATCTGGAGGAAGAAACCCCAAAGGTGATACATCCTACCATGTCTGTGGGAAGACCTCCTGGAGGAGTCTTCCAGACAGGCAGTATAAGTCACAGTTCTTTGATGAATTCCATTTCCCAGTTACTGTGAACTCTCATCTCTTTTTTCAGACTCCTGGATGCCCAAATACTATTTAGCTTTGCTTGTATCCTTAGTATTCTGAATAGGACAATACATAAGTGAGCTTTTTGGGCTTACCTCATGGCTAAGCATCGAGGCATTCACTGTTCTCTCAATTCCCCCTGTGGGATAAATTGTGGGTCGAGGGGTTCTCTCTTGGCACTGAGCTATGCTACCTTAGGAAAGGGATGATGTAGGCAAAGTGAAACTGTTCTTCTTACCCTTTTCAGTGTGTCCACTCTTGGGTTTGTTTCTTCAGTGGTGTTCTGGGACTTGTCCACTGAATTTCTGGGCTCCTGCAAAGGTACTGTCATCCATATGTGCTTGTCAAAATCAGCATTACTCTCAGGAAGATGAAGGCTGAAAACTATTTCAGTATCTTGGTGTCAACATTCTCCTTCTTACTTCTCAATTAAATGTAGCCTGTCGGAGAATACTGGAGTCATCTTCAACTCATTCATGTCTTGTCTCACTCCCTCTCTACCCCATAGCCCACTAGTCACCAGATTCTCTTAAAATCCCCTCTTCCATGCACATTGCCATTTTTCTCTTCAGGACTTCCCAATTTGTTGGCTCAAAAATTACAATGGGGTCCCACTGGTCACCTTGACTCTGATCCAGTCAATCCATCACCAATGTGTATCAAAGGCTCATCCTACAACTCAGGTCCAATCATGTTGTTTTTCATCTTTAAAAGGCCCACAGTTCTCTTTTTTGACTGCCTGAGGAAAAAAATCCAAGGCCCTCTGAGACCTGACGTCATCTAGGCTTCCCAGATTCTTCTACCATTACCTCTCTGGTTAGCCCATGCTACATATTCACTTTCCCCAGACAGGGGTTGCCTTTCATACAAACTTTCACCAGTTCTTTCCATATTAGGCTCTCCTTCTCCTGGGTATTTTCCTTCCCAAAGCCTACTTTATTAGGCCATTCTTGCATTGCTGTAATGAAATATCTGAGACTGGGTAATTTATATAGAAAATATATTTAATGGCTTATGATTCTTCAGGCTATACGAGATGTATGACACTGGAATCTGCTCTGATTTTGGGGAGCACTCAGGGAGCTTTTACTCATGGTGGAAGGCAAAAGGGGAGCAGGCCTCTCCCAAGGCAAGAATGGAAGCAGGAGAGAGAGTAATGAGGGGAGCTTCCATGCTTTGTGACAACCAAATCTTGAGAAAACTCACTCACTGTCATGACAAAAGCACCTAACCATGAGAGATCTGCCCCCATGTTCCAAACACCTCCTACCAGGCCCCACCTTCAACATTGGGGATTATAATTCAACATGAGATTATGGTGGGGACAAATATCCAAAGTATATAATTCCACCACTGCCCCCCCCAATCTCATTTCCCTCTCAAATTGCAAAATATAATTATGCCTTCCCAATAGTCCCACAAAGTCTTAAATCATTCCAGCATTAACTCAAAAGTCCCAAGTCCAAGTCTAAAATCTCATCTGAACATGAGTTCTTTCCACCTCTGAGCCTGCAAAACCAAACAAGTTATTTACTCTCAAGATATAAAGGGGGTACAGGCATTGAGTAAACATTCTCATTCCAAAAGTGAGAAATCATCCCCCCTCCAAAAAGGGCTGCAGCCCCCATGCAAGTTTGAAACCCAGCAGAGCAATCATTAAATAGTAACCCTCCAAAAGAATCTCTTTTTACTCCATGTTCCTTGTCCAGGGCACACTGTTGCAAAGAGTGAGATCCCAAAGACTTGGGCATCTCTTTCCCTGTAGCACTGCCTGGTTCAGCTCCCATGGCTGTTCTCCTGGGTTGGATTTGAGTGCTCGTGGCTTTTCCAGGTGCAGGATGCAAGCTGCCAGTGGATTTTCTGTTCTGGATCTAGAGGATAATGACCCTCTTCCCACATCTCCATTAGACAGTGCCCAAGTGGTGACTCTGTGTGGAACCTCTAATCCCACATTTACCCTCTGCACTGCCTTAGCAGAGGTTCTCTTTAAGGGCTTCACCCCTACAGCAGGCTTCTGCCTGAACACCCAAGCTTTTCCATACATACTTTGAAATCTCAGCGGAGGCTCATAAGTCTCATTCACTCTTGCACTCTATGTATATGCAGGCTTAAAACCATGTGGAAGCTGCCAAGGCTTATGGCTGGCACCCTCTGAAATGGTGGCTCAAACTGTACCTTTGCTCCTTTGAACTGAAGTGAGAGCCAGAGTGGCCAGGATGTGGGAAGCAGTGTCCCAAGGCTGCACAAGGCAGTGGTACACTAGGCCTGTCTCACAGAACCATTCAGTCCTCCTAGGCTTCAGGGCCTGTGATGGAAAGGGCTGTCACAAAGGTCTCTGAAATGCTTCCAAGGCCTTTTTCCCATTGTCTTGCCTATTAGTACTTGCCTTGCTTTTTAGATACACAAATTTCTCTAGGAAGTGGTTGCTCTGCAGACTGCTTGAATTCTTCTGAAATTGGGCTTTTCTTTCTGTTACATGACCAGGCTGCAAATTTTCCCAATCTTTATAGTCTGTTTCCTTTTTTAAATATAAGTTCCAACTTTAAGTCATTTCTTAGTTCCTGTGCATAGGGCATAGGCTATTATAAGCGGATCATATCTTGAACACTTTGTTGCTTAGAAATTTCTTCTGCCAGACACGCTAAATCATCATTCTCAAGATTACATTTCCATGGATCCCTAGGATATGAACACAAAGCAACCAAGATCGTTGCTAAGGTATAACATGTGTGACCTTTTCTCCAGCTCCCGATAAGTTCAATATTTCTATCTGAGACCTCCTCAGCCTGAACTTCACTGTCCATATTACTATCTGAATTTTGATCACAACCATTTAACCAGTCTCTAAGAAGTTCCAAACTTTCCCTTGTCTTTCTGTTTTCTTCTGAGCCCTCCAAACTCTTCCAACCTCTGCCTGTTACTTAGTTCTAAGTCACTTTCATATTTTCAGATAACTTTATAGCAATGCCCCAGTCCTTAGTACCAATTTTCTGTATTAGGCCATTCTTGCATTGCTATAAAGGAATACCTGAGACTGGATAATTTAAAAAGAAAATAGGTATAACTGGCTCACAGTTCTGGCATCTGGTTGGCTTCTGAGGAAGCCTCGGGAAACTTTTACTCTTGACCAAAGGCAGAGGGGAGAGGATGCATTTCACTTGGTGAGAACAGGAGCAAGAGAGAGAGAGTGGGGTCAGAGATGCCACACTTCACAACAACCAGATCTCACAAGAAATTACTAATGATCCCCAGTGCAGCTCCTAGCCATGAAGGATCAACCTCTATGACCCAAACACCTCCTACCAGGCCTCATCTCCAAAGCTGGGGATTACAATTCAACATGAGATACAGGCAGGGAGAAATATCCAAACCATACCAATCACTACCCAAATGCCTTCTCCTCATTCAAGGCCCAGTTAAAATTCTCTTCTCCATGAAACTCTCTGAGAAACCCCAAAAGGACGTAACCATTTATTTCTTCACACATACATCAAGCATTAATTGACTTTTTTCTTAGTTTATCCTCCTTTGGTTTGAAATAAACTTGAGGCACAGGATGTTCTTAATTCATTTCTGTTTCCAGCATCTCTTACACTGCAATGAGCCCAGGTTCAAATACATTTTACTTCATGTAATCATTTTCCATACTGAAGATTTATTAAATTCTAGGAAGGGGAAGGGCAAAGGCCATTATGCTTTCTTTCATAAAGTTTCTGCTTATTAGAAAAAGGATATATGCATTACAATCTATATATACACACATACATGTATTATATATGTGTATATGTATGTGTGTGAATAATATACATATATAATATATATATAGATTGTAATGTATATATTGTCAACCTGCGTAAATAGTAGATACTACATATATACTATATATATACACACTGTGTGTGTGTGTGTGTGTGTGTGTGTGTGTGTGTGTATATATATAGAGAGAGAGGACTATATACACTCTGTGTACTATGTGTATTATATACACAGAGTGAATGAGGCTTATGGTGTCAAAGTACTACACACACAAGTTTGATTTTTTTGAAGTGTTAAAGTCTTAAAATTAAAAGCAACATTATGTTGCTCCACATCTCTCAATCATAAACCCTGTTCCTCAGATGGACATGCTTTTTATCTCTTTTAACTCTTTCTTCCGCGTTACTGATAAACATTTAAATAATTTGTATACAATATTATTTCTTATTCATGTTGCGCATTAGACATCGTTGTTTTCTGTTGCCCATCTTCCTCTGGTATGACTTTTTTGTATGACTTTTTCACTCTTTTTATCTCCTCTCTTGCTTACTTTTGTAAGTTTAAGCAATAAAGTAACAATTGCATTGCTAATTCCAATGACTTTAGACAGTGTTTCTGAACTACCGATCTTGTAAGATGATGTTTTGTGGGCCTGTTGAACTGCTGTGGTCCTGGGACATCTCTTCATTTCTTTCTTGAGTTAATTAGATTGTCTGCTGAACTCCATGTTTTCCTTCGTCTGCTTACTCTCTTATATATCCTCTATTAGCTAAGAGGAACATGAATTTTGGCATATTTGAAAATTCAATTCATCTTTGGAGGAAATACTTCCACTGGGTATAGGGTGCTAGCTTAAAATGTATTTGATCCGGTGTTTTTAGCATCTTTTGCTGATGCCATGTTTGACGTAGGTCTGCTTATCATTCCTTTGTAGGCAACCTAATGTTTCTCTTACAATCTTATTGTAGCTGTTCTGAAAGGTCACACTGATGTATTGAAGTATAGATATTTTCACTTTTATTCTGTGCCGGGCCCTTAATGGGCTGCTACATTTGGAATCTCAAGCCCTTTAGCTCCAGGAAACTCTCTTTTGTTTCTTCTAGCAATGCATCCCATTCATATTCTCAGTTCTGTCTTTCCAGAACACCTAATTTTTGGGTACTATACTGCTTGTATTAAGTTTCTGCATTTTAAAAAAAATGTCTTCTCTTATTTTAATTATTTTCTGTTTCATTGTGTCTTTAAAGACGTTTCCATTATTATACTTTAATTAGAGCAGTCTTTTAATTTTCAAGAACTGTTTCTTGATCTCTAATCATACCTATTTCACAACATCTTATTCTTGTTGTCTTGTTGTTGTTGTTGTTGTTGCTGTTTGCTGCCACTTCCCTTGTGGTTTGCTGCCTCCACCCCCTCACAGCTGAGTACAGCATACTGCCTGCGGCTGCTGTTGTCCTTGATATTACAACTTTTCATCCCGTTTCTTTCCCTCCTCCTCTTGCTTCTCCTCTTCTGTTCTTTGAATCATTTCTATTTTCTTTCATATCACTTTTTTCCATGTTCAGATCTTGATTTTTCTCTTTTGTATCTCATATTTTCTTCAGATGGGCACTGATACTGGCTGGCCCATTCATATGTAAGAAGGAGACAATAGAAAAGCTGCGAATTATCTGCTCTCATGTATTTCTGGCTGGTTAACTGGCAGCTTTCATTTTAGGTTAAACTGATAGAAAATGAATATTTTGCTTTGGGATCCATAAATGTCAATACGGGGGCTTTGCTTCTGATACCAACTCTCATATCAATTTGCCCTAGGTGACTCATTTCATTTCATTAGAGAAGAACCCTCTTTTATCTTCCTGAAATGTAAACACCTGTTGGATTGTTCTGCATATCTATAGGAAAGAAGGTGGGTAAAGTGTATTTAGATCTTATGATAACCTTTCTACTTTCAGTCTTTCTCATGTCTGCCTTCTGTAGTGCCTGTCATTTCTGAGTTATGGGTTCTCTGGCCCTTAGCAGGACAGACCACCTCCCTGTTCTGCAACTGCCTTTTCACACAAACTTTAGTCTTTGGCTTCCTTACTTGCGGCTCCATTTTACTTTTCCAGATATTTGTTGATTATTTTCACTTGCAGATGTTTCTCCTCCCCAGCTGCTTCTCTTGGTTCTTATGAATTATTGCTTTGTCTTTTCTTCACTGTGATTTTCATTGAGTTCTGGAAAGGAAGGGGAAGGAGTTTTGGAAAGGAAAGGAGGTAAGCACATAGGCTTGAGCCTATGCTGAAAGCTGCAAGTCTTAAACAATTGGTTTTAATTTTCACAATTAAACAATTGTAAAATATTTAAACAATTGGTAAAACACTGACTT
This sequence comes from Ateles fusciceps, assembly GCA_036589455.1. Taxonomy (NCBI): domain Eukaryota; kingdom Metazoa; phylum Chordata; class Mammalia; order Primates; family Atelidae; genus Ateles; species Ateles fusciceps. The sequence continues at coordinate 187,810 of JAZHEH010002563.1, forward strand.
GTTATGCAATAGGTATAACGTTTTAGTTATGCAAGATGAATAAATCCTTGGGATGTGCAGTACAATATCAAATATACGGTTAATGGTGCTTTCTTGTACACTTAAAAACTTGTTAAGAGTGTAAATCCTATGTTAAATGTTCTTACCACAATAAAAAAATCAATAATGAAAAACATTACAAAACGTATAAAGAAGTGTAATATCATAGGGTCTTCTCTCTTGTCAGGGGCTTCTATTCTTCAACCAATGATCAGTGGCATTTTCGGTAACCAGAAACATGCCCTTCTAGGCTTGTAAGAAAACCAGCTTATCTCTGTAAAATGAGTTTAGGGTCATGGCTGTGAGGTACTGAAAAACGAAGATCAGTGACGGAAAAATTTTAAAAAACCATAAGGCAAGGGCAAATGGGATTACAGTTGGAGATAGGACCAAGTAAATCTTAAGAAATGAAGTGAAAATGCGCAGATGTTGGATATGTTACCCAGGAGAGCACTCCAACTTATCAAGATATTTTGAGGTGCTCTGTTTTAAGAAAAAAAAATGAGAAAAAAAGCACTGCTCTTTACTCTGCCTCTTTTAACTTGGAATCATGTTAACTGCAAAAATCTGGAAGACTAATCAAACAACCGTTCTTTTTTTTCCATACAACCTTCAGTGAGTTTCTTCCTACAATGTTCTCCTTCAGAATTCAACCTGTTGTCACACAGTAATGTACTTGATAAATAGAAACAGGCCAAATATGATTAGACTTGTAATGAGTATCAAGCACAGTATTTCAGGGCTGTTTAGAGTTTGTCCGAAATTCAACTGGGCAAGATCATCTTTCTTTCATTTATTTATTTATTTATTTTACTTTAGATACATACTATATCTGGCATTTCTCCCCATGTTATCCCTCCCCACCCTCCCCTCCCTCCCCACCCCCGACTGTCTCTCCCCTATCCCCGCCAAGTGCCCTCAGTGTGTGATGTTCCTCTCCCTGAGTCCATGTGTTCCTGGTAAGATCATCTTTTATGTGAGCAGAGTTCTCCCTAGTGCTAGATGAATATTCTATGGGCAGATCTCTGTTTAGATTATGCCCTACTCAGAAACCTTCAGCAGCTCTCGCCCACGTACCAAGTCCAGATTTCTGAGGCTGGACTTCATTTTCTTCCACTTTGGGAAGCTTCTGCCCTCTTGTACCCCCAAACCATGATCATGTGCTGATTCAAGCCTTTAGCTATTTCCTTCCTGGATTTCTTCCTTTTTGGTCTTCACCTGGTTCGGCAGAAGAGGAGCCAAGGCCTGCCAGAGCCTTGACTGTGGTATAATACAAAATGGACTATTATACATCCTCAAAAAGGAATAAAATTCTGGCATCTGCATCAACATAAATGGAACTAGCGGACATTAAGTGAAGTGAAATTAGGCACTGAAAGATAAATAGCACATAATCTCACTTATATGTGGAATCTAAAAATGTTGAACTTGTAGGAGTAGACAGTAGAAGGATGGTTACCAGAGACTGGAGAAGAAGAGGAAGAAAGGGAATGAAAAATTATCAGTCAAAGGGTACAAAAGTCTTAGAGAGAAAAGAGAAAGAAGTTTTAAGACTTACTGCACAGCAGGGTGAGTGCTATAGTTTGGATATTGTTTGTTGAGCCCTTTCAAATCTGTTGTTAAAGTTTGATCCTCGATGTTGGCGGTGGGATCTGGTGGGAGATATTTTTGTTCATGGAGGTAGATCCCTCATGAATAGCTTGGTGCCATCTTCACAGTAATGAATGAGTTCCCCACTCTACTTGTTTCCACAAGACCCAGTTGTCAAAAAGAGCCTGGCTGGGCAGATCACAAGGTCAAGAGATCCAGACCATCTTGGCCAACGTGGTGGAACCCCATCTCTACTAAAAATACAAAAAATTAGCTGTGCAAGGTGGCACGTGCCTATAGTCCTAGCTACTCAGGAGGCTGAGGCAGGAAAATAGCTTGAACCCGGGAAGTGGAGGTTGCAGTGAGCTGAGATCGCACCACTGTACTCCAGCCTGATGACAGAGTGACACTCTGTCTCAAAAAAAAAAAAAAAAAAAAAAAAAAAAAAAAAAAAAAAAAGAGCCTGGCGTCTCTCTCATCTCTCTTGCTTGCTTTTGCTCACCATGTGATCTCTGCATATGGCAGCTCACCTTCATCTTCTGACAGCAATGAGTGGCTCTCTCCAGATCCAGATGTCCAATCTTGAAATTTTTGAGACATTAGTATTATGAGCCAAATTAACCTGTTAATTTAATAAACTACATAACCTCAGGTATTTCTTTTTTTTTTAAATAATTTATTTATTTTACTTTAGGTGCATACTATATCTGGCATTTCTCCCATGTTATCCCTCCCCCACCTTCCCCTCCCTCCCCACCCCCCATTGTCTCTCCCCTACCCCCGCCAACTGTCCCCTGTGTGTGATGTTCCTGTCCCTGAGTCCACGTGTTCTCATTGTTCAACACACATATGAGTGAGAACATACGGTGCTTGGCTTTCTGTTCTTGGGTCGGTTTGCTGAGAATGATGGTTTCCAGATTCATCCGAGTCCCTACAAAGGACACGAACTCATCGTTTTTTATGGCTGCGTAGTATTCCATGGTGTATATGTACCACATTTTCTTTGTCCAGTCTATCATTGATGGGCATTTGGGTCGGTTCCAGGTCTTTGCTATTGTACACAGGGCTGCAATGAACATACGTGTGCATGTGTCTTTATAGTAGAACGATTTATAGTTCTTTGGGTATATACCCAATAGTGGGATTGCTGGGTCAAATGGAATTTCTATTTCTAGATCCTTGAGAAATCGCCACACTGTCTTCCACAATGGTTGAACTAATTTACACTCCCACCAACTGTGTAAGAGTGTTCCTATTTATCCACATCCTCTCCAGCATTCATAATAGCAACACAAATGGACTAAGACAGTGACTGGAATCAATAATGTGTTGCATATTTTAAAATAACAAAAAGTAAATTTCACATGTCTCATCACAAAAAGTAATAATCAAGTGCAGGGATGGGTATGTTAATTTGATTCAATCAAGCCACATTGTATACAGATATCAAAACATCACATTGTACCATAAAATGTATACTACTGTAATTTTTATATAAAATCATACTATTTTTTAAAAATATAATTTAATTAAATCTAAAAGATTCTTGCCTGTATCTACCAAAAACGGCTCTTGCCTCATCAATTTTACATGTGCTGCTTTACTTTGGGAAATCCTGATATACTGCAAAGTTCACACTCTGGAGTGACACAGCACTCATTTCTAATTTCACTTTTGCGACTCCTAGCTGTGTGACCTCAGGAAGTTATTTAACCTCTCTGAGTTCCACCATATATCAAGGTGCTCTATGTATAGAAAATTCTTCTTCCCCTTTGGAGCTCCAAGAGAGATGCTGTAAATACAAATATAACATGTAATTTCTGTCTTCATCAGGTTCACAATCTGGCTATGAATTTCCACACATAAAAGCATTTACATGTAATGCTCTGTGACAGATGGACATTTTAAAAACCATTTTTGCACTCTAGGGCCTAACAGGCAGGAGTTTTTATAGTTCATTAATGTTTAGGCATAACGTGTTCTACCTCTTTATAGATATCGTAGTACCAACTGAAACATTTTCTTTTGAAGTAGCTTATAATAATGGCTTACATTAACTTTTTTTTTTTTTTTTCAGTATTCACTATTTGGATTATTTTCGAAAGCATTTGAGGCAGGTTAGAAGGTTTAACAACGCAGATATGGACTATCGGGCAATAAAATGGACCAGAAACGACAGTCAACAGGGAGCAAATTTACCAGCCAGCTGAACGAAGCTGGTAACTATAATTCAGCAATGAACTGGGTACCAAGATTTGTGGCAATGAAATTCCAGCGAGGAAAACATGGTGGATCTTTTATTGTCTGAAGAAGGAAATCACATATACTAGTCTATAAAAACAAGCTTTGTTTGCAGGCAAAATTTCTGATGATATCAGTGGGTCTTTGTCTAAGGACTATTGAGTAGCACAGTAGGCAATATTTTCAACTGTGGGGCTACAAAAGACACAGAAGCACTGTTCACAAATAGGCCATTCTTGCCTAGATCTTTTAAAGAGTCAAAGGGCATAGCATTTCATCATAGCCGAAGGCAGGCTTCTCCTTAGAGCAGAAAACATAGTCTGAAGTATTACAGTACCAAAGGAGATTTTGGTAATGCATTGCAATGATGGACCTAACAGAATCCAGAAATGACTAATTTGCATATCTGTTACACCATTTCACTCAAGTGACAGCTGTCTTACCTCAGCCTTAGATACTCTGCAGTTACCTCAAATGAGAGCCATATATCTGAGACACGAGATGTGTTAGATTGTATTGTTGTAATATTTGTTGCTCTCAACCTTACCCAGAACATAACTAATGGGGTCATCCCTGCAGGAGGAATGTACTCCTCATCTCATTGACATCAGGCTTGGCCGTGTAACTTGGCTTGGTCAATGAAAGGTGAGTGGAAGTGCCATGGGCCACCTAAGCAGAAACTTTCAGAGCCTTCATGTGGCATGTGATTCTTCTCTTTCTCTTTTCTATCTTTCTGAAATTGGCATATCTCATAAAGGGCCTGCTTCTTCACTTTTCTGCTCAGAATGAAGAGGATGTAGAGTAGAGCTTCAGTTGAACTGTAAAGGTTGTAAAAACTGAGTAAGAAATACACTTTTATTGGTGGAAGCTGCTGAGACTTGGGAGGTATTTGTTACCATAGAATAAGTTCACAAAAGCTGACTGATTCACAATATATACTAGAAAGAAGCTTGCCTTCCTTTAGTAAATTGATAGTTCAACTTGTGTCCTGCCAGTATGTTCTGTGGAATATTATTGGAAAATACAACTTCCATGTTATAATTTTTATTTCAGGGGTACCCAGCTCACTCCCCTCAGTTTGTAAAGAATTAATTTTAGCAAGTAAACCTTGTTGAGCATGCCAATAATGAACGTTGAGCTAGTTGCAACCCCAGAGGGGTAGGTGAAAGAAAGAAAAGGACTGCTAATATTTATTATCTTCTGTATACTAGATACTTTACATATATTGTTTCATTTAATCTCATGGGTATTCCAGTTTTGACCGCATTTTACAAATGCAATTTCCAGGAGCTAGATAAGTTGCTCACAATCAAAGAGATAATAAGTGATTCAGTTGAAATTGGAGCTTAGATCACACCAATTCCAAATGCTATACTCTTTCCCTTATTTTCTTTCTACTATAGGTTTTTCATTGCACAAGACAGGATGGATTCATAGGATAGACAAAATCATTATTCGGGAACTACTAGAGACGCCTGTGGAAGCCCAGGCTTGCATTAAGTTTAAAGAGAATGGGTCAGGTTGTAAAGGATTTCCCAATATGTTTCTAGGTCTTTAACTTGGGTTTAATATTAATTTCATATTAATTATAGTTCATATTTTAATTATAAAAGGAAACAGGTATAAAAATCACAAGTGAATATCAACTCTCTTGAAAATCAAGAATTTACAAATGTAGAAGCAATAAAGTAAATATCAAAGAGAAAGATGTGTTTGACTATACAATATATTAGCCAAATGCTGTATCTTAAGTAGAGCCTTTAAATTTTGGCAGATACATACCTTTTGATATGTTCAGTAGTGTTCTATTAGTGGGAAATCTAATATTTCTATTGATTCTTGTGATAATGCTCACACTTTTAGGTTATGTTTTAATAGTTGTTTTTTTTTTTTTGTAATTAATTCTTTAACACATTTGGAATGTGTTTCCATGTGGCAAGTAAGGGAAGGATCTAAGTCATCTTTTCCTAAGTCTTTATCTGATTTTCTCAGAATAATTATCGAGTAATGCAACTCTTTCCTATTCTATGTTTTGCATACTTTTGCATACTTTGAAGGTTAATTTCATGTGTCAGCTTGACTGAGCCAACATGCCTTGAGCATAGGGAGCTAAGGAAAGTGTTGTGAATTGATTTTGGAGAGGCAGAGTATCCAGATTATGAAAGGGTTGTTTGTTACCTTGGGTAAACAATTTGGATTTTATTCCCAGAAAGTGGCAAGCCACTAGAGGATCTTAGGCATGAAAGTGACGAGATAATAATTACCTTTTTAGAATATCGTTCCGCATACCCTATGTGAGACCATAGGGTATGGGAGTACAAAGATGTTAGAAAGGCATTACAACAGTATAGGCAGGATATGATACTGACTTAGACCAGGGTGGTGGTGGAAAAAACAGGAGGAAATGGACATATTCTGAAGCTATTTTAGAGACAAAGTTGAGAAGATTTATTTATGGATTTGATGCAGAGTGTTGAGGGAAAAAGAGAAATCTAGGGTTATTATCAGGCTTTTGTCTTGAGCATTTAGATGAATGGTGATACAATTTCCTGAGACGCCAAAAGACTAGGAGAGGTACAGATTTATTTAGAGAGAAATGAAAAGGTCTATTTTTTGTATGCTAGATTGGAGATGCCTATTCAGCATTCAAACAGAGATATTGTGTAGGAGTTAGATATGTCCCGAAAAGTCAGAACCTCAGTGGAGATGTCAAGACTGGAGATACAATTTGATGTCCTTGGACTTTTTGTTATTCAAAACCAAGCAGTGAAATGGAATCACTTAGAAAATGAGCATAAGGACAGCAAAACAGCAAAAAGTGGCCTAGGATGAAATTCTTGGAACACTCAATTTTCTACACTTTCAATAGAGAAGTAGAAGTCAGAAAAAGAGACTGAAAAGAATCAGCTGGTGAAATAAAAGAGAAACCGGAAGTGTGGTGTCGTAGAAGCAGATAGAATAAAATATTTTAAGTAGGGAGTAGTCAATTATGCCAAATGCTGCTGAACTATTAAGTGGAAGATAACAAAGTGACCATTGGGTTTGACAAGTAATGTCAATAGACGAATAATATATTTCATTTCCCTTTATGATCATTATTAATATAATCTGTTTACAAACTATTAACAAATGGTTGTGGAAAATGCCATCAGATTTAGCGTCATTGTCAGCTTTTATAATTTGTAATACCTTGTGCTTCCTTAGCCTAAATAAATATTTACATTTAGATCGAAATTTGTATTTTTTTCTTTCTAATAGTATAACATAATGTATTTTCATAAGATATTAATTGTGACTCAATAATGAATTTAAACTAAAGGCAATACGTCACATCATTCTGAACAAAGAAATTACAGATCATATTTATTTAATAGCAAAATATCTAGTTGTTTAATAAAATGTTTTTAGGAACTCATTACAACGTAATTTTCAAAACCAACAAAAACAATAAATAAATCACTTTATGGCACAGGACATTATAAATTTATTTGTGCGACACAGCAGGCAGATTTTCGTGCTAGAAACAGAATGGAGGAAAATTCATATTAAACCAAAAATTCAGGAACTTGATATTCCTAAATTTCTGGCTAACCAAGGCTTAACTTGGTAAGGAACAAGGTTCTTTGAACAACAGATTTTGTTTGCTAAAAAAAATGGTTTTTTGAAGAGTCATGCTTTTAAAGTTGTATTAAAAGAGATTGATAAAGGAATGCATAACTCAGCAAAGGATATGACATGTTTTGGATATTTGTCCCACCCAAATTTCATGCTATATGTGATCCCCAGTGTTGGAGGTGGGGCCTGGTGGAAGGTGTTTGCATCGCGGGGGTGGATTCTTCAAGACTTGGTGCTGTCCTCATGATAGTGAGTTTTTACAGGATCGGTAGTTTAAAATGTATGTGGCACTTCCTCATTATCTCTCTTATTTCTGCTCTTCCCATGTGACGTTCCTGCTCCCGTTTTACCTTCCAACATGAGTAAAGGCTCCCTAAATCCTCCCAAGAAGCCAAGCAGATGCTGATGCCATGATTGTACAGTATGGAGAACCATCAGCCAATTAAAACTCTTTTCTTTATAAATTACCCAGTCCCAGGTATTCCTCTACAGCAATGCAAGAAAGACCTAATACAGGAATCTTCTAATGAATTGTCAGTTCTCACCATTATGTACTGAATTTTGCAAGACAAGCATAAACATTTGGTATGGGACATCAATTTATAAACATGAAGGTTAGATTTTAAAATGCTGTTTTTGGTTCTTTGATATTAAACTGGAATTTGTGTGACACAGGAGGTTTGAAAGCTTAAAAAACTAAACGATAAAAAGTTAACATAGTTCATTCACTGATACGTCTATTTCCTCTATCATAAGCTATATTTAAGAATCAAACTATTATTGTGCTAGTCAGATGCTATCAAGCAAACTGCCATCCACAATCCATAATACTTTTATATTTTTAACTCAGACAAATATGTAAGATTCAATAAATTTTAATTTTCCAAATGTCCTCAAAAAGGACTATCAAAAGCATCCTACTTTTAAAAAACAATGTTGGATAATCCATTTACCCCAAATGAACCACCTGTCTGTATTTTAAGCTAGCAGTCAAAGACTATATGATCTTCTGTGGTGGTAATACTTCATAAGCATTCCCTCTTCACATTAATAAGAGTATGAATGACAAAAGAGAGAGAAGAGTCACCTTTATTATTTCATTGACTTTTGCTTTTATTATTTCATTGATTTTGCTGTTTTCATTTTATGTTAAATGTCTGATTTCAATTTTACAACAAATACCAGTATTTACTCTTAAAGGTAATCATATATCCCAAGTAGCAGATAATAACAAATTCCGACATGATCTCTAGGAATAATTTGTAGTTTGGAACATGTTTTAGAAAAACATTTCCAGCAGTCTGTGCAGTATTTATTCCTATTCCATCATTGGTATTAATTGCACTTCTTGCAGGAAGATCTTTAAATTATTCTGTGCAAGCTTTAAGACTGCTGTGAAAGGTGTACTTTCAGGAACACCCTGAGTATTTCCTATGGCAGCCAAGGATCCAACGTCAGCATGATCTTAAAGGAAACCTTTGACATGATGGAGCCACTATGAACAGAGAACCTACACCAACTCAGCAGTAGCCTTACTTCCTCCATGGTGCTGGGCACCATCCTATATTCTTTTCGTAAATGGATCCTTTAAATTGTAAAAAGCTTCTAACTGCACAAATCCTAGATCCATACATGTTCAGGGTAGATATAGGTATAGGTGTACACCATTTCTTTCACAAATAAAATGAAAATTTGGTGCTGTGGTTTAATTTTGTCAATGAAAAGAGTCAAACTCTGTAAAATATTTGGTGAGATTTATTCTGAGCCAAATATGAGTGACCATTGGCCCATGACACAGCCCCAGAAAATCCTGAGAATGTGTGCCCAAAGTGATCAGGCTACAGCTTGGTTTCATACATTTTCAGGAGACATAAGGCATCAATCAACACATGTCAGATGTACATTGGTTTGTTCCAAAAAAGCAAGACAATTGCAAGCAAGGAATTCCAGGTTATGGGTGAATTCAAAGCTTTTCTAATTGGCAGTTTGTTGAAAGAGTTATTACTCTAAGATCTAGAATTAATAGTAAAGAACATCTGGGTTAAGATAAAGGGTAGCGGAGACCACGGTTTTATCACGCAGATGAAGCCTCCAGGTAGCAGACTTCATAGCTCTTATCAGACCTTAAAAGCTGCCAGAGTCTTAGTTAATTGTTTCCTGAATCAGAGGAAAGATCTGAAAATGAAATAATATTCTCTATAGATGTAGATTTTTCCCACAACAGATAGCTTTCCAGGGCAGAAAATGTGTCAAAGAAATATATTTTTGGGTAAAATACTTTGATTTCTTTCAGGGTTTGCTTTCTGTCATGGGAAGCTATACTACAGCACGCTGGAATTTGGTGCCTTATTGCTACAAAAACTCTGTTTTGTCAGTCTTAAGATTTCTGTTTTAATGTTAATGCTGGTCAGATGTGCCTGAATTCCAAAGGAAGGAGAATATAATGAGGCATGTCCCATCCCCATTTCCCATCATGGCCTGAACTAGTTTTTCAGGTTAACTTTGGAAAGGGAGGGGGAGGCCAAGGGGAGGGTGCATTCAGATGGTTGGGGGCTTAAAATTTTATTTTTGGTTTACAGTTTAAAATTCTTAGCTTACACTTCTCCCCCACTCTCAGCTCTGTGGTCGATAATCTATTGTCTTCTTCAGTTTTGGAGAAGACTAAGGATAATTTGATCTTGTTTCTTTGTGGATAACTATTATTAGATTCACTGGTTTGTTTTTGGTTTGGGCAGAATGTAGATCCTTGACAATTCAAGAATTCTCTCTTTTGTGACATTTAATAGTTACATTTTATATGAATCTGTTTTTGATTCATTGTTCATAGAACTCCATGAATGCTCTTGTTTCTAGACTTACTGATTTTCCTGAGTCAGAACCCTTTTACTTAAGTTTTTCTTCAGTATTGCTTGTCTTTTATGCATTTTCACCTGTCTTCTAGCTGCCTGTTATTTGTTGCTCATATTTATTGTACCTCCCATATTTACTATCACTACTCTCAGTTTTTTTAATGTCTGTTTCTCTGGGTTCTGAAAAGTTTCTCAAGATTGTCTTCTTCTTTGCCACTTCAACCTTCTAAGGTGTAATTCCAATCATTACTTCCACACAGTTATTTGTTCACTATGTTATTCATCTCTGTGTAGTCTTTCCTTTATGGATATTTACAAAAATAGCAAAAGAAAGTGCAACAGGAACTTGAATTTGGGTCCAAAATGGGACAGAGTTAATGGCCCTATATGTATATTACATGCCGTCTCATCCCGATTTCCCCAAGGAGAGAGGTCTTAAAAATTATCACCAAAATTCATTCTAATGTCAACAATATATCAAGAAATCACTAAAAGGGACCACTTTGGGAGAAACTGAGAAAAGCTTTTTTCTTATTTGTTGATGAACACTTGGGTGACGCCACATCTTTGTTATTGTGAACAGTGCTGAAATAAACATAGAGGATGTGATATACTAATTTCCTTTTCTTTAAAAAAATGCCCACTAATGGGATTAGTGGATCATTTGGTAGTTCTAATTTTAGGTTTTTGAGGAACCTTTTCATAATTGGTGTACTAATTTATATTCCCACCAACAGTGCCCAAGAGTCTCCTTTGATCTGCACCCTCCCCAATAATTGTTATTTTTCATTTTTGCAGTAAAAGCCATCTAACAGGTATGAGAGGATATAGAAATAAATCAAAGATATTGAGGGTTTGGTTTGACACCACCACAATAATATACATTTTATAATAAAGAGAGTCACATGACTTTTTGGTTTCCTGATGTATATATAAATTATGTCTAAATAATATTGTAGTCTATTATGTGTGCAATAGCATTATGTCTAAAATCAATGTACAAACCGAAACAAAAAATACTTTATTGTTAAAAACGCTAACTATCATCTGTACATTTAGTCAGTCTTAATATTTTTGCTTGTGGAGTGTCTTGCCTTGATGTTGATGGCTGCTGACTAACAATAGTGGTGGTTGGTGAAGGTTGGGTGGCTATGAAAGTTTCTTAAAAAAAAAAAAAAAGACAGCAATGAAGTTTGAAGCATCAATTAGACTCTTCCTTTTAGGAAAATTTTCTCTGCAGTGTGCCATGCTGTTTGATAGCATTTTACCCACAGCAGAACTTCTTTTAAAATTGGAGGCACTCCTCTCAAACCGCGTTGCTACTTTCTGAACTAAGTTTACACAATATTCTAAATCTTTTGTTGACATTTCAACATTTATCAAATTTTCATAGGAACAGATTTTATCTCAAGAAACCACTTTCTTTCCTTATCCATAGGAAGCAGCTCCTCAATTTTATAATGAAATTGAAGCAATTCAGTCATATCTTTAGGTTCCACTTCTGATTCTGGTTCTCTTGCTATTTTCACCGTATCTACAGTTAATTCCTCCACTGTAGTCTGAAACGCCTCAAGGTCATCCATGAAGATTGGACTCAACTTCTTCCAAACTCTCGTTAATGTTGACATTTTCACCTGCTTCCAAATGCTGTTAGTGGCATCTAGCATGGTGGATCCTTTCTAGAAAATTTTCAATTTACTTTGCCCAGATCTATTACAAGAATCACTATCTTATGGAAACTGTAGTCTTACAAAATATAATTCTTAAATAATAAAAAAATTAAAAAAAAATAATAATAAGACTTGAAAGCCAGAAATACTCCTTGATCCACAGGCTGCAGAACTAATATTGTTAGTGGACATGAAAATAACATTAATTTCCTTGTACAACTCCACCAGAGCTCTCAGGTAACCAGGTGCATTGTCAAGGAGCAGGAATATTTTAAGGAATCTTTTTTTCCTTAGCAGTAAGTTCCAGTAGTGGGCTTAAAATATTTAATCAACCATACTGTAAACAGATGTGTGCTGTCATTCAGGCTTTGTTGTTCCGTTGACAGAGCACAGACTGAGTAGATTCAGTGTAACTCTTAGGGGGGCCCTAGGATTTTCAGAATGGTAAATGAGAATGAGCATTGGCTTCAACTTAAAGGTGCCAGCTGCATTAACCCCTAACAAGAGAGTTAGCCTGTCATTTGAAGCTTTGAAGCCAGGCATTGACTTCTCCTTTCTAGCTATTAAAGTACTAGATGGCATCTTCTTCCAATAACAGACTGTTTCATCTATATTGAACATTTTTTTTGTTTTGTTTAGCGTAGTCCCTTTCATCAATGATTGTGGCTAGATCTGAATAACTTATACATCAGCAACTTCTTCTTCACCTTGCACTGTTATGGTATGAGATGGCTTTTACCCTTAATCCTCATGAACCAACCTCTAGGAGCTTTCAACTTTTCTTCCACAACCTCCCCACCTCTCTCAGCTTTCAGAGAATTGGAGAGAGTTAGGGCCTTGCTATGGATTAGGCTTTGGTTTATGTGAATGATGTGGTTGGTGTGATCTTCTAACCAGACCACTAAAACTCTCTCCATATCAAAAATAAGGCTGTTTCACTTTCTCATCATTTGTGTGTTCACTGGAGTAGCACTTTTCACTTTCTTCAAGAAGTTTTCCTTTGCATTCATAACTTGGCTCACTGTTTGGTGCAAGAGGCGTAGCTTTTGATCTGTCTCTTGTTTTTAGTGTCCCTTCCTCACTAAATTTAATCATTTCTAGATTTTGATGGAATGTTAGTGACATGCACCTCCTTCTTTCACTTGAACATTTAGAAATCTTTGCAGTTATTTATTGGCCTAATTTCAACATTGAAATTAGGGAGGCCTGAAGGAGAGACAGAGATGGGGGGAATGGCTGGTTGGTGGAGCCGTTAGAACACACACAACATTTATCAGTTAAGTTCTCTGTCTTATATAAGCACATTTCACAGTACCCCTAAACAATTTCAATCACAATATCAGATATCACTGAACTCGGACACGAAAACAGATATAATAATGGGAAAAATTTGAAATATTGTGAAAATTACACAAATGTCACACAGAGACATGAGGTGAGCATATGCTGTTGAGAAAATGGTCCCAGTAGACTTGTCCAATGCAGGATTGCCACAAACCTTCATTTTGTAAAAAAATGCAATTATTTGTAAATGGCAATAAAGCAAAACACAATAAAATGAGGTATGACTTCATCACATTGTGGTTTGAATTTGCATTTATCTAATAATTTGTGATACCGATAATTTTTTTATGTAGCTGCTATTTGAATGTCTCCTTTTGATATTTTTCTGTTTGAGTTGTTTGCTCACTTTTAAATCAAGTTATTTGTTTTCTTGATATTTAGCTGCCTTAGTTCCTTATGTATTTTACATATTAACTCCTTATCTGATGAATGGCTTACAAATATTTTCTATCATTTGTGTGGACTCTCTCTTCATGCTGCTGATTGTTTTCTTTGCTGTGTAGAAGCTTTTTACATTGATGAAATTCCACTTGTCTATTTTTCCTTTTGTTGCCTGTGTTTTGGAGGTTGTATCAGAAAATCATCGTTCAGACAACTGTTTTGGAGGTTTTCTCTTGTGTGGTTTCTACAGTAGTTTTTCAATTTCAGGTCTTACATTGAAGTCTTTAATCCCTTTTGAGTTAATTTTTGTATATGGTCTGAGATAAGGATCCAATCTTATTCTTCCGCATGCAAGTAACTAGTTTTTTCAACATTATTTATTGAAGAAAATGTCCTTTCCTCATTGTGTGATCTTAACACCATTGTAAAAATCTACTGACCATAAATGTGTGGGCTTACATCTCAGGTGTTTATCCATTCCATTTGTCTGTGTGTCTGTTTTTATGCCAGTACAATATGGTTTCGATTACAATTGTTTTATATTTTGAAATCAGGGAATGTGATGCCTCCAGCTTTGTTTGTTTTTCGCCAAATAATTGTTTTGGCAATTTAGGTTTTTCTTTGGCTCTATATAATTTAAGTTTTTTTTTTCTATTTATGTGAAAAATTCCATTGGAATTTTGATAGTGATTACATTGAATCTGCAGACCGCTTTGAGTGCTATGAGCATTTTAACAATATTAAGTCTCTAACCCATGAACACAATGAAAAATTGAAAGCTTTTCATCTAAGGTCAAGGGAAGACAAGGATGCTCACTCTCATCAGGTCTTTTTAACATAGTACTGGAAGTCCTAGCAAGAATAACTAGGCAAGAGAAAGAAATAAAAGGCATCCTATCAGAAAATGAAGAAGTAAAATTATCTGTATTTGCTGATGACACAATCTTCTACATGGAAAACCATAAAGACTTTACTACAAACTGGTTTGAAGTGATAATTTCATCATACTAGCAGAATACAAAAATAACACATATATTATTTCTGTCCACTAATAATAAACCATCCACAAAGGAAATTTAGAAAACAACCTCGATTACAATAGTAATGGCAACAAAAAATATCTAGCTGTAAATTTAACCAAAGAAGTGCAAGTCATGTTTATAGAGAACTATAAAACACTGATGAACCAAATGGAAGAAAACACAAATACCTGGAAACATATCCCCTTTTGTGCATTAATTTTCATGGATGGTAAAATGTAATTAGCAGATAACATCTCTGATTTCACAGATATTACAGCTTAAGATGAAACAAAATTAAGTAGGAAATGTGGGACAATTTATGGCACAGTGATAAGTAACCAATAATATGGATGGTATAAGAGATATGGCAAGTAGCCTGCAGGTGTCCTGGGAATGACTAAGGTCTGAGCAACACTGTGTTACACTTTGCTGCCTTAACTATGAAATGAACCAAAAGAAAGATATTTTAAACACTCATCTCATTCTGGTTGACACACTTATCATAAAACATTTATTAAATGATACAGCATATTTAATTTAATATTTGTGGAGACTCCCTTACATGCTAGGAATTGAGCTAGGTACTGGATGTACAAAGATTAATAAACTATTATCTCCCCTCATTAGGCTTTCAGTAAAAACCTCAAAGACACCTGTAATCAGTCACATATATTGTAGATGGAACCTTTTTAAAAAATTAATTTGTGGACATTTCTGCCCACCAATCCTAGCCATGTGTTTCCAAATTACATCATAAGTTTGTTTTATACTGTGTTGTGCATCCATTTCTTCTTCACTTTAAAATGGCAATTTTGATGTAAGTTATTTCAGCTGTGCTTTTCACACGATCAAAAGTCAATTGTCAGCTCTGATTAAAAAAAAAGGATGCTGTTTCTTTGCATTTGTGGTATTGGCTTTAAAACAAGGAGGCCCGAGAACCAGATAACAGGCAACTCTCTGCCCTACAAATAGCAAAGACTGTAAGGCACTTCAGCGTTCTGCTAGTAAAACTTTACATAAGGTCTTGGTGACTAAAGGTATAGGCATTTAGAATGTCAGGAAAGGGGGAAAAATTATGGTAAAATAGCACAGAGTTTGCCTTTCTATAATGGTTATGAGGATTTTTTTTTCATTGCTTAAAATAACATGATTTTATAAGCTTATAATACCTGCTGAAAATTAAGAGGAGTACTGCATTTTGTAGCTCATTAAGGGTTGATTACGTAAGTATTTCTTGGGTGAAGCATCATTTGAGTTTTCCTCCAAAAGTAAAACTGACAGTTTTTCTCTATCAGTTTTGTTAATATTTTCTCAATTAGGTATTTGTAAAGTGCATAATTACTCTTAGTTATTATCATGAGTGTTCCTTTTCATATCTATTAACAATTTTAGGTCTGAAAAAAGTTTTATAAAAGAGCAAAAGAGACATCTGTGCATTATTAGCTGGAATTAGCATTTATGAATAGTTGGTTTTTTATAGTTTTTTCAATCCCATCTTAATCTAAATATGTATTAACATGAATTAATTTAGTTTTCAGTGGAGAACAAGTTGAGCAATGGCTATGATTCTGTTAGTTACATTTTCAGATAGAAAGTGATTGAGGAATGATGGGACCCGTGATGGTTGAATCTTGCACTACACACCAAATACTCCCATGGCTTTCTCTGAAAATTAGATATTTAGAGATGGAGAGGGTAGAGGGAGAGGGGCTAGTGGTTCCTCAACAAATGAATGTAGTTCAATGAACTTAAGCATATCAGTTGGACTCAATCAGGAGAGAGAAACCATAGTAATATTGGAGCTTAGAGGCAATAATAACTGATAGACTAGATACTAGCTTTCATCACCTTTGGGAGCTTGGTCCATCTGCTTCTCCCCTCACCCTCCTCATCCCATTGGATTTGAATACAGCAGTGAGAATGAACATATTAAAATGAAATTTAAGTCATGTCATTCTTTGCAAAATTTTCTAGTGGCTCCCATTTCACTCAGAGAAAATGCTAAAATCCTTAAATCTATCAAGTCACACACAATCTGTTTCTCTTTTTCTCCATGACCTCACTTTGTATATCTTTCCTCACTCATATGCTATCTCAGCCAGAATGATATTCTTGCCGCTCCTTAAACATGCCGGGCAGCCCCCTGCTTCAGACCTTGTCACTTGGTGTTTCCTTTCCCTAGAGAGCTCTTCCTTGAGAGAACCCAAGGCTTACTCCTTCATTGCCTTTACTAGAATGTCACCTTCTTAGTGAGCTATGCCATGGGCATCAATCTCATATTGCAATTTGCTCTTAACCTTTCATATCCCTCTTTTACACGTTTCTTTTTTCTCCTCCACAACTGAAATTCTACATACCCATAATCAGTCATGCTATGATTATGCTACTACCTATTTTTCAGAGATATTGTGAGGATTCAGTGATTAAATTATATTATATATATAATATATGTATTTATATTATGTATTTATATTATATTTATATATATAATATGTGTGTGTGTGTGTGTGTGTGTGTATCTATATACATGGAGTGCAGTCAATGAATGTTAGTTACACATAGCCAACAAGCCCTATGAATGATGACTTACAAAAAACTGTGTGCAAACCTCAGAGACACCTTTTTCTCCTAAAGGCCAGGCCTCATTCTACTCTGAAATTTGGCCCAGTGACCACCTTGTCCCACACTCAAGTATAGGCTCTCAAGACCTTAACCTTATGATGACAAGAAGAGACAATTAAAGGAAAACATAAGGAAAAATGTACCATGGGAAATAATGGATATTTGTCCCATATAACGCTCCAGCTAGAAATTTCCAAAGAGGACTCACCAATAGGAGTTGGCCAAGGATATAGTGACACCATGTTCCAACTATAGGGCTTGACAGAAGAACATAAATAAGCATTGACCATATTATATAATGAACAGCCATTTGAGATGCTGTCTCCAAGTGCAGGCACACACACCATGCCTCCACAGGCACCTACACAACCTGTTTCATTTTTTGCACCATTCTCAGCTATCCACAGGAGAGACTTCAGGCATCTTAGATCCCTTCCTAAATTCCCCTGCCTCTCTCCCTGTCCATTTTCAAGATTAGCACTGCTTCCTTGTGTCACCCCTTTTCCATTCCTGCTGCTCTAGGTCACATCTAAGACTTTCTCAGTTGTACTACTGCAATAGCAGCCTTGCCAGTCTCCCCGTTTTTCTAATCTAATACTCATACTGCAAGTTACTTGATTCTTTTTTACAAGTCAATTCCGATATTATGCACTGAGGCTATATTTTATACATTGTTTTAGGTAGGTCACCTTTGTCATTTATTTAACTCTTCCAGCAACGTTTTGAGCATAGGAATGATAATGGTTCATACTTCAAATGAAGAAGAAAGTTTGGAGAGGTTGAATGGCTGGCTCTAGGTCATGTCTCATGATTTTGTCCCACCTCATACCTTCCTCTCACGTCTTCCTAAAACACAAACCCCTTTGCAAAATGTAATTCTTACTCACTTTTTATGTTTTATTTTCTTTTTAATTGATGCAAAGTAATTGTGCATATTTATGAGATACAGTGTTAGGTTTCTATATATGTATACCTTGTGTAATGATCAAATTAGGGTAAATAGCTTATCCATCCCTTTACACATTTATCATTTGTTTGTGGTAAGAACATTCAAAATTCTCTCTTCTAGTTGTTTTGAAATATACAATACAATATTATTAACTATAGTGACCCTTTTGTGCAATAGAACACCAGAACTTACTCCTCCTTTTTCTCTTTAATTTTGTACTTGTGACCAATCTCCTCATTCAGCCACACCCTTTTTAGCCTCTGGCACCCAGTCCTATAAGATCAACTTTGGCTGGGCATGGTGTCTAACGCCGATAATCCCAGCACTTTGGGAAGCCGAGGCGGGTGGATCACGAGGTCAGGAGATCGAGATCATCCTAGCTAACATGGTGAAACCCCATCTCTACTAAAAACACAAAAAATTAGCTGGGTGTGGCAGCATGCACCTGTAATCCCAGCTACTTGGCAGGCTGAGGCAGGAGAATCGCTTGAACTTGGAAGGCAGAGGTGGCAGTGAGCTGAGATCAAGCCACTGCACTCCAACCTTGGTGACAGAGTGAGACTCCGTCTGAAAAAAAAAAAAAAAAGATCAACTTTAAAAAAATTCCACAAATGAATGAAATCAGGCAGTTTTTGTTTTCCTGGGCCTGGCCTATTTCAGTTAAAATAATGTCTTCAAGTTCATCCATGTAGTCACAAGTGGCAGGATTTTATTTGTTTGAATGACTGAATGATATTCCATTATCTGTCTATACCACATTTTCCTTATCCATTCATCTATTGATGGACACTTATGTTGACTTCATATCTTGTCTATTGTGAATAGTGCCACAATAAACATGAGAGTGGCGATATCTCTTGAAAATGCTAATTTCATTTTCTTTTGATAAATACCCAGTAGTAATATTCCTGGATCATATTGCAGTTCTATTTTTAGTTTTACTGTTTTTCCGTAATGCCTGTGATCATTTACATTCCCAAAACAATGTATAAGGGCTCCCATTTCCCCACTTCAACACCATCATGTGCTATTTTTTTTCTTTTGATAATATCCATTCTGAGAAATGTGTGATGATTTCTCCTTGTGATTGTGATTCACACTTCCCTGATGATTAATGATGTTGAACACTTTCTCATCTACCTATTGGCCATTTGCATGTCTTCTTTTGAGAATTGCCTCTCCATGTCATTTGTCCATTAGACTATTGGGATTTTGCTTGGAAACGTCAGTTTTGAGATTCTCCACAGAAAGCGTTCTCAAACTGCTGCATACACACATCAGTGTAACTCTCTGAGTTGAATGCACACATTGTCAAGCATTCTCCCAGATAGCTTCCTTTTAGTGTTTAAGGTGAGATCTTTCCCATTACAGCCCATGCCTACTTTCCCTCTGGAATGTCCCAATCTAGCTTCTGTAAGAAATGTGTTTCTAAGCTGCTGAATCGAAACAAAGATTCAACTCTCAGTTGAACGAACACACACCATAGCAGTTTGTTTGTTTGTTTTCTATAGAATTGATTGAGTGCTTTAATATTCTGGAGATTAATCCTTTGTCAAATGCATAGTTTGCATATATTTTCTCCCATTCTGCAGGTTGGCTCTTCATTCTATTGATTGTTTCTTTTGCTGTGCAGAAGAATTTTAGGCTTTTTAATTTAATGTAATCCCTTTTGTCTACTTCTGCGTCTGTTGACTGTACTTTTGAGTTCTTCATTTAAAAAATCCTTGGGCAGACAAATGTCATGAAGCATTTCCTTTATGTTTCCTTCCAGTAGTTTCCTAGTTTCTGGTCTTAGATTTAAGTATTTAATTCATTTTGAGTTGATTTTTGTATGTGGTGAAAGACACGGGTCTAGTTTCCCTTTTTTGCATGTGGATATCCAGTTTCTCCAGCACCATTTATTGAAATTACCATCTGTTTCCCAATGTGTGTTTTTGGTACCTATGTTGAAAATCAGTTTGCTATAAGTTTATGAATTTATTTCTCTGTTCTCTAATAATACTATTTTAAAATGATATTTTTGTAAAAATAGAAATATAGAAATATTATTTTCACATACATGCACATATATAATGTAGAAATAAATTATGTAATAAATTATATATTACATAAATAAATTATATGTGTATATATGTGCATACATACTATAGAAATAAATATAGAGATAAATTTGTATATATATCAATATGTAAATATATACACACATAAACACACATGTATACACACATACATTTCCTAACTCAGTTCACTGAGGAGTCCTAGGAACAGTTACACTATGGTAGCAGTAAGCACATTTAGCATGCAAATCTTGGTTTATAAACACAGGAGTTCCCCCTTATCGATGGTTTATCTTTCTAAGGTTTTAGTTACCCATAAAATATTTTAAGAGAGATAGAGAGGGAGAGAGAGATCACATTCACATAAAGAGTTGTCGTTAACCTCTTACTGTGCCTTATTTATAAATTAAACTTTATTATAGGTATGAATGTATAAGAAATGCATAGTATATGTAAGGTTCGGTACTATCTGTGTTTCAGGAATCCACCGGGGATCTTGGAACATATCCTCTATGGATAAGGGGGAGCTCCTGTACCACTCACTACCCAATAAAAGGAGCCAGAGCTACGTTGAGAAATGATTGCATCTAGGATTGGGGCCAGAAAATAACTAGATGAACCTGGAGCCTTTTTATGGTTCCCAAAACAAGAGGAAGTAATAAAAGAATGCTCTAAGAATGATCAGTGTATGGCTAGTTTTATCTGGAAAATTGAATGGACCATGGAGTACCCAGATATTTGGTTCATTATTATTCTGGATGTGTAAATGTGTTTCTGGGTGTGATTAACATTTGAATTCATAGACTGAGTAAAGCAGATCACCCTACACAATATGAGTGAGCCTCATCCAATCCATTAGTGGCTTGAATACAATAAAAGGAAGAATAAGGGGAATTTGCTTTCTCTGCCTTACTACTGGCTCTCCAGCTTACAGAGGCCAGGTCATAGAACTTCTCATCATTCATAATTGTGTGAGCCAATTAATAAGGTTCACATTGGCTAAATCCAGGACAATTTGAGTGTATATATGTATATATATATATACACACATATACATAATGGTAATAATATATTAAAGTCTACCAAACATAGTAATGAATCCTTTCAGGTATAAATAAATAAATAGGTAAAAGACAAGGCCCTTTCTTATAGTAATTAGTATGTGTAAAAGGAATGATTAGGTTATAAAATCATCATTTGGCAACCATCATAGAATTAATTAATTCAGGCTAGAAGCATCAACAGATGCTAAAACTATCAGGTGAAAATGGCACAACAGATAGGATTTTACATAATTTAATAATATCTTCCCCTCCACCGGCCACACAGACTGATACCTTATGAAGAAGAAAACAAACTTACTCCACACTAGAAGAAGAGAACAGGCATCATGTTAATCAGGTGACCAAAATGTAACAGTGCCTTAGGCTGATGGATCAACATCATGTACCATCTGACAGGGTGACATGAGAACATACCATTACTAGTGATGGTCCCATAGAAAACGCATAGCTTAGATCTAGTCATCGGGAAACTTTAGAAAAACTCATAATGATCTGTCTGTAATCTTTAGAAAATAAAGGACATGGAAATCAAAGAAAGATTGAGGCATTATTCTAGATTAAAAGAGACTGGAAGGATATACCAATAGGGTGTGACCTGTGGTTTTGGATTGGATTCTTTTATCATAAGAGACATTATTGAGACAGTTGATGAAACTTGAATGAGGTCTCTGGAAGAAGCATATATAGGAGTTCTTTACAAGATTTTTGTCACCTTTATGTAAGTTTGACATTGTTGGAAATGCAAAGGTTTTTTTAAGGCACCGAAGTAATAGAATAAGTCTACATAGGAAACTGCTTACGTTTGACTTAGATTCAAGTATTATTTTTGAACTCCTACTCTGTGCAAGCTATTATGCTAGTTATAATGATGACTAACACATAATAATGGATAGCGTTCTAGAAATATTTAACCAAGGGTTACTGTGTGCCACACCAGAGTGATCATAGGGCTAAATTGGTTTGTTTCTCTCGGAACACTCATTTTATTGCTGTCTGATCTTTAATATCTGAAAGCAGTTCTCTTTGCTTTGTACCATTTACTCATTTACTGTGTGAAAGCAAGTACTCTACCACTTACTCCATCATCCCAAACAGAAATTCTGTGTCATTTTATTTTCTACGAGTATTTTGGGGAAGTATTTGACAGTTTCTCTTAGAGTTAAAAATATACTTAGCATATTATCCAGTCATTCCACTTCTAGATATTTACCCTAGAGAAATTAAGGAACATGACTATGCTAAGATTTATACAGCAGTTTTATTGTAATATCCCAAAAGTAAAAATAGCCCACCTGTCTAATGAGAGGTGAATGCATAAAGAAATTGTGGCATATCCATAAAATAGAGCAAAAAGTAATGATGTACAGATACTTAGACTAATCATATCTCAACAATATTTTCCTGGGTGAAAGAATCCAGACATAAAAGAGTACATGTGAAATTTACATGTAATTTAAGAACAGGTAAGACAAACCTATAATGACAGAAAGCGGGTGGGTAGTCCAAAGGGGGAGGAGAGAGCTTTTTGGGATAATGTGAATATTTTGTGTCTTGATTGTGATGGTGGGTATATGACTAGTACACATTTGTTAAAATACACTGAACTGGTCACTTAAAATTAGTGTATTTTATTTTGTATAAATTAGACCTCAATTAATGTTATTTAAAAAGAAAAACAAATAGCTTAGTAGACCTCCCAATAAGAACAAATAAAATCACTCCACATAGGCAACTGTGAATTTAGAATTTCAGATTCAACTATCATTTGTTTAGCTCTTACTACACTCAAGGCATTATGATAACCACAATAATGACCAACATTTACTGAGCATTTACTGTGTGCAGGTATTGTGGTAAATGCTTTCCATGAATTTATTCTTTCAACAAAGATTTTTTGAAGGGTTACTATGTGTAAGACCTTGTTCTAGGTAGTGGGAATACAAAAACCTCCTGCTTTAACACAGCTTATGACTTAATGGTGAAAGACAGCTTGTCGATGAAAAGGAAAGCTGGGTGAATTTTAATCTGAACTTCCAGTTCAGGGCACTCTCCTAGTTAAAACATGTTTGTGCATCTGTAAGCACACACGCTCACAAACATACCCATTCATATATAAGCACGTGCCGTTCTTGGCTGGCTGCCTTTCTTGTACACACACTCCACAGTTGTTGGCCCAAGATATTCCTGGTTACCCCTGCATATCCACGAATGGCCACATCCTCTCCATCACTAGCACATTCTCAGAAGCTTCACGCAAGTATACTTTGTACACAGCCACTACACATACGTCTTTCACTTAATTATTTTTCCCTCCTCCTACCAAAAATTATTTTACTGCACAGAGCCAAAACCTGTAGGCATCGTATAGCACAGAAATAGCCTGAATCTCATGACAATTGGGAAAACTCTCCATTGAATTCCATCTATTAAATGTTTATGGGTTGTCTGCTGTGGTAAGCCCTGGAATTCAGAGATGAATGAGACTGAATTTGTGGTTTGAATGAGTCCATCAAGCAGTGAGTACCTGAAGGTGAACATCACAACTGTTACCAGCCTGTTGCCCGCCATGCTTTTTGCTGTCCTTAGAGAAACACTGTTGGGCCTTCTGGTCTTCAGATTGTAATTCTCTGTCGTAGAGCAGACTGTTGTTGTGAACTAGTGTTAGTTCCATTTGGCACCAGTGTGTCCAAGCTGGAGGTACCTCCTAAGATCATCTAGGCCAATGCTGCTCAAAAAGTGTCCATGGACTAGTCTTGGACTGTCATCTGTACACAATGTACTTAAGTGCAGAGTATGAGAGTAACACTTAAGAAATTTTAAAGCAATTTGGCATTGCAGTGACATCCAAGATTGTGATTTTGTGTTTTGCAAAAGTATTGGTCTTGATGTACTGAGATTAAAAAGTCTTCACTATAGGTAGTTTCTTTCTCATGTCACACCTATGGGAACTAAAATTCAGAGTAAAACATGACTTGCCCAAGGGCTCCTGACTCTCTGTTCAGGCCTGTTGCTTATCATGCTCTAAAATTTATTTTTGAACTCATCAGAGGTAGAATATCTTATTGATACCCAAAAATGTTAATCATGGCTACCATTTGAAGATTACAGCTTATGTGTCAGACATTGTATGAGGGAGTATTAACACATTATTGCTATTCCTTACAACACATTGGATGTACTGTTATCACCATTTTGCAAATGAGGAAATTGAAACTCAGGAAGGTAAATCAACTTGTCCCAATGTCACCCAGGAAGTAAGTGGTAGAGACAGGGATTCAGTCATAGGTCTGTTAAGATTTGAGCTCTATCCACTATGTTATGTACGTATTACCTTAGTGAATCTTCAAAATATTCTATAGCATAGAGATTATTATTAATCTCATTTGACAGTTAGAGGAACGAAAGCTCAAAGAGATTAGATGACTTCCTAAGACCATACAGTGAGTAAGTGATAAAGCTGGATTTAATTCATCTGTTGGCTTTAAAGCTGACAAACTTTCCCAATATGCTGCACTAGTTTAAAATTTTCAAGTGAGAAATGTGAGTCAGATAGTAGAATATTGTTCTCTTGGTATTGTAGCATATTGGTTTCATGGGAAAGGTCACAAGGCTTGGGGGAGGGCGGAGTCTAATCTGGGACTTATGCCAAGGCCTGAGTCCCATCTCGTTGGCACATACTTAGATTGAGTATATATCAGTGTGTCACTAGTGTGAGCTATAGCTCATGTCGATTGTTTAACTCCTTTTCTGTAACCAAGTCTTCTTGAAATGCTCTATTATTATTCTGGACTCTCTGTCCAGGCAGATGCAGTGATCATCCCTTTGCCTGGAATTATCTTTTCCACCTCTTCACTTAGCTAATGCCTATTTATTATTCAAATACCAGTTTCAATTGCATTTCCTTAATCTTCTGACACCCTCAAAGGAGTCAAATATCTTTAGTATGCACCTTCATAGCATACTAAAATTTTTTGTAGCATTCCACGTAATTGTAAAGAATTGATTATACAATTTCTGTTGTCCTGTTCTCTTAGAATGTAAGCTTTGAGAGAGCAGGTGCTCTGTCTTTCTCGCTCTTGCATCTCCAATTCCTAGCACCTTGCCAAGGATGCAAGACTCAATACTTCTGTTTTTAAATAAAATAATGGAATTCTTATGCAACCATGACGGTCATTTTCTTTGTATTGAATTAGACGAGGATTTCCCAAACTTTCATGATCATAACAATTACCTGTACTTATTGCTAAAAATATAAATTATCAACAAATTATCAGACAGAGAAGCCTGGAGATGGTTTAGACATCTCTATTTTATTCTCCCCAGCACATTAGTTGATTTTCATGACCATGTAAATTTGGGAAACACAGATATTAAATTTCTGTGTCTTTTTGTTGAGTATTAGCTGTCAATTGGGTCTTTAGCTTGGTTAATTCTGTTCTTCAACCTAGTACTGAAGTATTAAGTATCTAAATGTCTTATATTGGAGAGGACGCTATGTACAATGTTATACTTGCAGTTCTGATCACAGCACCAATTCCCCCAACTTGCTCAATTGTCTGCCATGGATCACCACTGATGATGGGATTAAATGCAAAACCATTATCCTGGCATTGAGAGACTTCTTGGATCTGACCCAAAGCTCCTTTCCTATTGCCCCTGTTCACATGGTCTCTGCTTCATGTGCATAAAACCACTTTCTACTATTCCCCACGAAAACCTCACAGTCCAAATCTTTTGATTTCAGTTGTGGTATTCCTGTAGATTAAAATGTCTTTTTCCCCTTTTCCTTCAAATATTACCTGTTTTTTTTAAATTTTTAAATGAATTTTAATTTTTAATTTTTATGGGTACATAGTAGTTGTATATATTTATGGGGTACATGTGTTGTTTTGATACAGGCATGCAAATATGAAATAAGCACATCATGGAGAATGGGGTATCCATTCCCTCAAGCATTTATCTTTTGAGTTACAAACAATCTAATTACAGTCTTATTTTAAAATGTACAATTAAGTTGTTATTAACTGTCATCACCCTAGTTGTACTATGAAATAATAGATCTTTTTCATACTTTGTATTTTTTTGTATCTATTAACTATTCCCACCTTTTCCTCACTCCCCCTCTCACTACCTTTCCCAGCCTCTAGTATCCATCCTTTTACTCTTTTTATGTATGTCTTCAATTGTTTTGATTTTTCAATCCCAGAAATAAGTGAGAACATGCCATGTTTGTCTTTCTGTGCCTGACTTGTTTCACTTAACATAATGACCTCCACTTCGATACCTGTTGTTGCAAATGACTGGATCTCATCCTTATTTATGTCTGAATAGTACTCCATTGTGTATATGTACCACATTTTCTTTATTCATTTGTCTGTTGATGGACAGTTACATTGCTTCCAAATATTAGCTATTGTAAACAGTGTTGCAGCAAAGAGGAGGGCAGATATGTCTTTGATATACTGCTTTTCTTTCTTTTGGATATATACTCAGCAGTGGGATTGCTAGGTCATATGGTAGATCAAGTGTTTGTTTTTTTGGTGAACCTCTAAACTGTTCTCTATATGGTGTACAAGTTTACATTTTCACCAATACAGTTCCCTTTCTCCACATCCTCTCCAGCATTTGTTATTGCCTGTCTTTTGAATATAAGCCACTTTAACTAAGGTAAGATAGTATCTCATTGTAGTTCTGATTTGATTGTCTATGATGGTCAATAATGTTGAGAAGTTTTGCATATGCCTGTTTGGCAATTATATGTCTCATTTGGAAAATGTCTATTCATTTATTTTTCCTGTGTTTTTGATTCTTCGTTTTTTAATTTTTAAATGTTGCATAGTGGCATATATGATCTTTTACCCATTTTTCATTGGATTATTAGAATATTTCCTGTAGAATTGTTTGTCTTCTTTATATATTCTTATGATTAATCCCTTGTCAGATGAATGGTGTTCAAATATTTTCTCCCATTCTATGAGTTGTCTTCACTTTGTTGAATGCATCCTTTGCTGTGCAGAAACTTTCTAACTTGATAGGATGCCATTTTTCCATTTTGCTTTGCTTTTCTGTGCTTGCAGGGTATTGTGCAATAGATTTTTGCCCAGAGCAATGTCCTGGAGATTTTCCCTAATGTTTTAATCTAGTAGTTTCATAGTTTGAAGTCTTAGATCAAAGTTTTCATTTCATTTTGATTTTATTTTTGGATATGGAGAGAGATAGGGGTCTAGTTTCATTCTTCTGCATATGGAAATACAGTTTTTCCAGCATCACTTATTGAAGAGACTTTGTTTTCCCCAGTGTATATTCTTGGCACCATTGTTGAAAATCAGGTCACAATAGGTGTACTTCTTTTTGGGTTCTCTCCTCTGTTCCATTGGTCAATATGTCTGTTTTTATGCTAGTACTGATATGATTTGGCTCTATGTCACCACCCATACCTCACCTTGACTTGTAGTGATAATACCCATGTCAAGCACAGGACCAGGTGAAGATAATTGAATGATGGGGGCAGTTTTCTCTGTGCTTTTCTTGTAATAGTTAGTGAGTTCCCCTGAGATCTGATGGTTTTATAAGGGACTTCTCCCTTCACTCAGCACTCACTCTGTGCTGCTGCCCTGTGATGAGGTTCCTTCCACCACTATTGTAAGTTTCCTGAGGTCTCCCCCAGTCTAGTGGAACTCTGAGCCAATTAAACCTCTTTTTTAAATAAATTACCCAGTCACAGGTATTTCTTCATAACAGCGTGAGAATTGACAAATACAGTAAATTAGTACTACCTAGTGGAGTGCTGCTATGAAGATACCAGAAAATGTGGAAGTGACTTTAGAACTAGATAACAGGTAGAGGTTGGAACAGAAGACGAGAAGATGTGGGAAAGTCTGGAAATTCCTGGAGACTTATTGAATGATTTTGACCAAAATGCTGATAGTGATATGGATAATGAAGTCCAGGCTAGGGTGGTCTTAGATAGAGATGAAGAAATTGTTGGGAACTGCAATGAAAATGATTCTTGCTATGCTTTAGGAAAGAGTCTGGCAGAATTTTTCCCCTGTCCTAGAGATCGGTGGAACTTTGAACTTGAGAGAGGTGATTTAGCATATCTGGTAGAAGAAATTTCTAAGTAGCAAAGTGTTCAAGAGGAAGCAGAGAATACAAGTTTGAAAAATTTGCAGTCTGACAATGCAGTAGAAAAGAAAAACTCATTTTCTACAGAGAGATTCAAGCCTGCTGCAGAAATCTTAATAGGTAATGAGGAGCTGAATGTTAATCACCAAGACAATGGGGAAAACGTCTCCAGGACTTGTCAGAAACAATCATGGCAGCCCCTCCCAATACAGGCATCAAGGCCCAGGAGGTATAAATGGTTTCCAGGACACCCTGCTCTATGCAGCATCCAGACATGGTACCCTGTGTCTCAGCTGCTTTAGCTCTAGCCATGGCTAAAGGGGCTAAGGTACAGCTTGGGCCATTGCTTCAGAGGGTACAAGCCCCAAGCTTTGGTGGCTTACATGTGGTGTTGGGCCTGGAGGTTCACGGAGGTCAAGAACTGAGGTTTAGGAATCTCCACCTAGATTTCAGAAGATGTATGGAAACACCTGTATGTCCAGGAAGAAGTTTGCTTCAGGAGCAAAGCCCTCTAGGGCAGTGTAAAAGGGCAGTGTGGGATGTGAGCCCCCACACAGAGTCCCCACTGGGGCATTAAGAGCTGTGAGACGAGAGTCACCATCCTCCAGACCCCAGAATGGCAGATCAATGGTCAGCTTGCATTGTGCACCTGGAAAAACTGCAGGCACTCAACACCAGCCAGTGAAAGTAGTCAGGAGGGGGCGGTACCCTGCAAAGCCACAGGGGCAGAGCTGCCCACGTCCATGGGAGTCCACCTCTTGCATCAGTGTGACCTGGCTGTGAGACACGGAGTCAAGGGAGATCATTTTGAAACTTTAAGGTTTAATGACTTCCCTATTGGATTTCGGACTTGCATGGGGCTTGTAAGCCCCTTGTTTTGGGCCAGTTTCTCCCATTTGTAAATGGTGTATTTACTCAATGCTTGTATTCCCATTGTGTCTAGGAAATAATTAACTTGCTTTTGATTTTACAGGCTCATAGGCAGAAGGGACTTGCCTTGTCTTGGATAAGACTTCTGTTCTCATGATAGTGAGTTCTTATGAGATCTGATGGCTTCATAAGGGGCATTTCCCTTTGCTTGGCACTCATTCTGTCTCCTGCCTCCCTGTGAAGAGGTGCCTACTGCCATGATTGTAAGCTTCCCGAGGCCTCCCCAGCAAAGCAGAACTGTGAGTCAATTAAGCCTCGTTTCTTTATAAATTATCTAGTTTTGGTATTTCTTCATAGTAGCATGAGAATGGACTAATACAAGTGCCATGCTGTTTAGGTTACTATAGCTCTGTCTGTAGTATAATTTCAAGTCAGGTAATGTGATTCCTCTACTAATGTGCTTTTTGCTTATGATAGCTTGGCTATTCTGGTTCAATATATATTTTAAATTTGTTTTCTATTTCTGTGAAAAGTATCATTGGTATTTTGATACAGATTGCATTGAATCTGTAGATTGTTTTGGATAGTATGGACATTTTAACAATATTGATTCTTCTGATCCATGAACATAGAATATTTGTCCATTTTTTGGTGTCCTCTTCAGTTTTCTTCATCAGTATTGTAGAGTTTTTGTGATAGAGATCTTTCATGTCTTTGGCTAAGTTCATTCTTTGGTGTTTATCATTATGTGCGGCTATTGTAAGTGGATTACTTTTTTTTCTTTTTCAGATTATTCACTGCTGGCATATACAAATGCTACTGATTTTTGTATGTTGATTTTTTTATCCTGCATCTTTACTGTATTTATCAGTTCTAATAGTTTTCTTGTGGAGTCTTTAGGTTTTTCCAAATATAAGATCATATCATCTGCAAAAAAGGATAATTTAACTCCTTCCTTTCCAGTTTGGATGACTTTTATATCTTCTTTACTGTGTTCCACATCTTAGAGGAAGGCTTCAGTTCTTCCTTATTCAGTGTGATACTAGTTGTGTGTCTGTCATACGTGACTTTAAGTGTGTGGATATGTTCCTTCTATCCCCAATTTTTTGAGGGCTTTTATCATGAAGGAATGTTGCATTTTATCAGATGATTTTTCAGCATCAATTGAAATAATTATATGGTGTTTTATCCTTCATTCTGTTGATAGTGACTTTGGGACTATTCCCTCCTCCTCTATTTTTTGGGATAGATTGAGTAGGATTGGTATTAGTTCTTTAAATGTTTCACAGAAGTCAGCAGTGAAGCCATCAGTTTCTGGGCTTTTTCTTTTTTTCTGGGAGACTTTTTATTATGGCTTCAATCTCATTACTTGTTATTGGTCTGTTCAGGTTTGGGATTTCTTCATGGATCAATCTTGGTAGGTAGTATGTCTAGAGAAATTTTTTCATCTCTCAAGATGTTCTAATTTATAGGCGTATAGTTTCTCATAGTAGTCACTAAGTATCCTTTGAATTTCTTCATTGTCAGTTGTAATGTCTCCTTTTACACTTCTGATTTCATTTATTTGGGTCTTCTCTCCTTTTGGTTAGTCAGTGAGGCTTAAGGGTGTCAATTTTAAGTTTTCAAAAAAACAACTGTTTTTTACATTGTTTTATATATATATATATGTTTTTCATTTCAATTTCATTTACTTCTGCTCTGATGTTTATTATCTCTTTTCTTCTACTAATTTTGGGTTTTAATTTCTCTTGCTTTTCTATTTCTTTAATATACAACATTAGATTGTTCATTTGAAGTTTTTCCCCTTTTGTGATGTAGACATTTAGAGTTATAAACACTTACCTCTTAGTACTGCTTATACTGTATCCCATAGGTTCTGGTATGTTGTGATTCCTTTATCATTTATTTCAAGAAAATTTTCAACTTCATTCTTAATTTCTTTGCTGACCCACTAGTTGTTCAGGAGCATATTGTTTAATTTCCATATGTTTGTGTAGTTTCTAAAGTTTCCCTCATTATTAATTTTTAGTTTATTCCATTGTGGTCAGAGAAGATTCTTGATATAATATCAACTTTTTGACGATACCCAATGTATGATCTATCCTGGAGAATGATCCACGTGCTGAGGAAAAGAATGTGTATTCTGTAGATCCATTTGGTCTTAGTGCAGATTAAGTCTGATGTTTCTTCGTTATTTTTTTGTCAGGAAAATGTATTCAATGCTGAAAGTGTGCTCCAGTATTGGGTTCATACATATTTACATTGCTATCTCCTCTTACTGAATTGGCCCCTTTTATCATTATATAGTGATTTTATTTGTGTTTTCTTAGTTTTTATCTTGACATCTGTTTTGTCTGATATAAGTCTAGCAACTTCTGCTCTTTTGCTTTTTGGCTGCCATTGTCATGGAATATCTTTTTCCATACTTTTGTTTTCAGTCTATATGTGTTTTTGTCTTTATAGGTAGAGTGTGTCTCTTATATCAACAGATCATTGTGTCTTGTTTTTTCATACATTCAGGAAGTCTATATCTTTTTTTTTTTATTTTTGTTTTTATTTACTTATTTATTTATTTATTTTTTTAATTGCATTTTAGGTTTGGGGGTACATGTGAAGAACATGGAAGATTGTTGCATAGGTACACACATGGCAGTGTGATTTGCTGCCTTCCTCCCCATCACCTATATCTGGCATTTCTCCCCATGCTATCCCCTCCCCCAACTCCCCCACCCCCCACTATCCCTCCCCTTTTTCCCCCCCGACAGACCCCAGTGTGTGATACTCCCCTCCCTGTGTCCATGTGTTCGCATTGTTCAACACCCGCCTATGAGTGAGAACATGCGGTGTTTGATTTTCTGTTCTTGTGTCAGTTTGCTGAGAATGATGGTTTCCAGGTTCATCCATGTCCCTACAAAGGACACGAACTCATCGTTTTTGATGGCTGCATAATATTCCATGGTGTATATGTGCCACATTTTCCCTGTCCAGTCTATCATCGATGGGCATTTGGGTTGGTTCCAGGTCTTTGCTATTGTAAACTGTGCTGCAATGAACATTCGTGTGCATGTGTCCTTATAGTAGAACGATTTATAGTCTTTTGGATATATACCCAGTAATGGGATTGCTGGATCAAATGGAATTTCTATTTCTAGGTCCTTGAGGAGTCGCCACACCGTCTTCCACAATGGTTGAACTAATTTACACTCCCACCAACTGTGTAAGAGTGTTCCTATTTCTCCACATCCTCTCCAGCATCTGTTGTCTCCAGATTTTTTTAATGATCGCCATTCTAACTGGCGTGAGATGGTATCTCAATGTAGTTTTGATTTGCATTTCTCTAATGACCAGTGATGATGAGCATTTTTTCATATGTTTGTTGGCTTCATGTATGTCTTCTTTTGTAAAGTGTCTGTTCATATCCTTTGCCCACTTTTGAATGGGCTTGTTTGTTTTTTTCTTGTAAATGTGTTTCAGTTCTTTGTAGATTCTGGTTATCAGCCCTTTGTCAGATGGGTAGACTGCAAAAATTTTTTCCCATTCTGTTGGTTGCCGATTCACTCTAATGACTGTTTCTTTTGCTGTGCAGAAGCTATGGAGTTTGATTAGGTCCCATTTGTCTATTTTGGCTTTTGTTGCCACTGCTTTTGGTGTTTTGGTCATGAAGTCCTTGCCTACGCCTATGTCCTGAATGGTTTTGCCTAGATTTTCTTCTAGGGTTTTTATGATGTTAGGTCTTATGTTTAAGTCTTTAATCCATCTGGAGTTAATTTTAGTGTAAGGTGTCAGGAAGGGGTCCAGCTTCTGCTTTCTGCACATGACTAGCCAGTTTTCCCAACACCATTTATTAAACAGGGACTCGCTTCCACATTGTTTGTTTTTGTCAGGTTTGTCAAAGATCAGGTGGTTGTAGATGTATTGTGTTGCGTCGGAGGTCTCTGTTCTGTTCCATTGGTCTATATCTCTGTTTTGGTACCAGTACCATGCTGTTTTGATTACTGTAGCTTTGTAGTATAGTTTGAAGTCCGGGAGTGTGATGCCTCCAGCTTTGTTCTTTTTGCTTAGAATTGACTTGGCTATGCGGGCTCTCTTTGGTTCCATATGAAGTTTAAGGTGGTTTTTTCCAGTTCTTCGAAGAAGGTCATTGGTAGCTTGATAGGGATAGCATTGAATCTGTAAATTACTTTGGGCAGTATGGCCATTTTGACAATATTGATTCTTCCTAGCCATGAACATCGAATGTTTCTCCATCTGTTTGTATCCTCTCTTATTTCATTGAGCAGTGGTTTGTAGTTCCCCTTGAAGAGGTCCTTTACGTTCTTTGTTAGTTGTATTCCTAGGTATTTTATTCTCTTTGTAGCGATTGTGAATGGCAGTTGGTTCTTGATTTGGCTGTCTTTAAGTCTGTTATTGGTGTATAGGAATGCTTGTGATTTTTGCACATTGATTTTATATCCTGAGACTTTGCTGAAGTTGCTTATCAGTTTCAGGAGATTTTGGGCTTAGACGATGGGGTCTTCTAGATATACAATCATATCGTCTGCAAATAGAGACAATTTGACTTCCTCCTTTCCTATTTGAATACCCTTTATTTCTTTTTCTTGCCTGATTGCTCTGGCTAGAACTTCCAGTACTATATTGAATAGGAGTGGTGAGAGAGGACATCCTTGTCTAGTGCCAGATTTCAAAGGGAATGCTTCTAGTTTTTGCCCATTCAGTATGATATTGGCTGTTGGTTTGTCGTAAATAGCTTTTATCATTTTGAGATACGTTCCATCAATACCTAGTTTATTGAGAGTTTTTAGCATAAAGGGCTGTTGAATTTTGTCAAAGGCCTTCTCTGCATCAATTGAGATAATCATGCGGTTTTTGTCTTTGGTTCTGTTTATGTGGTGGATTATGTTTATAGATTTGCATATGTTGAACCAGCCTTGCATCCCCGGGATGAAGCCTACTTGATCATGGTGGATAAGCTTTTTGATGTGCTGTTGCAATCGGTTTGCCAGTATTTTATTGAAGATTTTTGCATCTGTGTTCATCATGGATATTGGCCTGAAGTTTTCTTTTCTTGCTGAGTCTCTGCCGGGTTTTGGTATCAGGATGATGTTGGTCTCATAAAATGATTTAGGAAGGATTCCCTCTCTTTGGATTGTTTGGAATAGTTTCAGAAGGAATGGTATCAGCTCCTCTTTGTATGTCTGGTAGAATTCGGCTGTGAACACATCTGGACCTGGGCTTTTTTGGGTGGTAGGCTCTTAATTGCTGCCTCAACTTCAGACCTTGTTATTGGTAGGAAGTCTATATCTTTTGATTGAAGAATTTACTTTATTAGCATTCAATGCTATTATTGATGAGTAAGGATTTACTCCTGCCATTTTGCTACTTGTATTCCAGTTATTTTATGGTATTCTCTTCCTTCTTTATTTCCTTTCTGTCTTCCTCTAGTGAAGGTGATTTTTTCTTGTGATATGATGTAGTTTCATGATTTTCATTTTTGTGCATTCACTGTATGTATTTTAGTTTGAGATTACCATGAGGCTTGCAAATACTATCTTATAACCCATTATTTAACCTGTCTATGAGAAGTACTGCCAGACTACCCCTGATCTTCCCTTAAGGCCCAAGGCCTCTTAAATCATCTTCTTGTGAATGCTGCCTGGCCTAGGACTCAAGTTTCAGGGCAATGCACTCCCTTCTGGCCCAGGGAAGTTCCAGAAGTGCTGTCCATGAGTCAAGTCCTGGAATTAGAGACCCTCAAGAGCCTGCTTGGTGCTCTACCCCGCTGTGACCATACTGATACCTGAAGCCAGCAAGTCTCAGAGGCTCATCCAAGGCCCTCAGTATGGTAGCTGGCTATCTCTGTGGGTTATTCAGGGCCCAAGTCCTCTTCAGTTAGCAGGTGATGGATGCTGCCAGGACTGGGTCCTTTGCTTCAAGCCAGCAGGTTGCTTTCTGGCCCAAGGTATGTTTAGTAACATCATCTAGGAGCTGGGGCGTGGAATAGGGGCCTCAAAACTCTGACTAGTGCCCTATTCTGCTGCCCTGAACTGGTATTTGGGATACAAGACAAAGTCTTCCCCCACTCTTCCCTCTCCTCTTTCAAATGGAAGGAAGGGGTCTCTTGTGGAGCCCTGAACTGTGCAACATGGAGTTACGGGAGGGGTGACGCCAGCATTCTGAATGTGACTGCCCTAGTTGATGTCTCAGTATGTTGCATGCCTCACCCCTAGTCTAATGTCTCTGGGCCTAGTTTAGCACTAGGACTTCCTTATGATTTGCTGTCTTTATGGCCTTGATAGCCTTCCACGCTTACTTGAAAACACAGAGCTCTATAGCCCTAGGTTGTGAGTTTTGCGGGCACTCAAGGTCTGAACACTGGGATAGATTTCACTCTGGATAGAGTGTGTTTAAATGCTCCTTCAGTGGCTGGGCATCAGCTGAGTTTTGTGCAGTTTTCCTTTCTGCTCTAACAGGACAGCACCATGTTCAAAGTCTCACAATTACTGTGTTCTCCTTCCCCCAGTGCCCAGAGATGCTCTCTGTACCATGTTGCCACTGCTGCGGGGAAGGGGGCATCAGCAATTCCAGACTGTTTTTTCTATCCCTTCAGTGCCTCTGTCAGTCATATGAATTAAAACCAGGGACTATAAGTGCTTTGCTGATGTTTGGTTCATATGAACGTGGTTTTCTTTGTTTTTGTTTTTTGTTTTTATGTGTAGATGGTTGTTAACTTGGTGACCTTGCTTGGCTGGGTGTGTGGGGGAACCTATCAATGGAGCTTTCTATTCCACTATCTTGCTCCACCTCCTCAGACCTATTTTTCCAGGTAATGCTTTTTAGATCCAGCTTCACATCCCTTTCTGCACACAGCCTTCTGTGGCTTCCCCTTTCTTCTTACGTCTTCTCACATTGCATATTGGTTTTAAACTCTTATCTTATTCACCTTTCTATCATAGTTTTTATGTGTCTATTTTATCACTCTTTTTAGGCTCTGAAACACTAGAAGGCTAGATACATACTTATTTCCAAGTAACTTTGGTCTCCTGTCCCTAGTAGGAACCAGGTCTTAGTTTACAATATCTTCCTCTCCGGATCTCCAGCACCATTAAGGAAACAGACACCATTAGATCGAGATTTTCTCAATAATTTGATCTCCCACCACCTCCAGTCCTATCAAGGGCTTCATCATCTTTTCCTTTTGTCTAGGAGAATAGGCATGCCTACTACTTTCTAAAGTGAACCCTCAAAAAAGCTGTTTGAACATCTTGATGAATGAATAAATGAATTTATCGGAATAGTCTGGGTCATTCTATGATAAAAACAAAAACAAATCCCAGTGGCTTAACACATCAAAAGTGTGTTTTTCGATCATGCTACATGTAAAATGTGGCTCAGCAGGAGCTTCTACTCCTCCTGGCTACTCCAGGCCCCAGGGTGATGGAGATATCATCTCAATATATGCTTCCCAGATCACTGTGGCAAGGGAAGAACATAGCCAGTTATGCCCTGTTCTGAAAGCTTCCACCTAGAAGTGACACACCCACACATATTACTTCCATTATACCTCAGTTCCACTTGTATTTCATTGACCAAAGCAAATCACGTGGCCATGCCTAATTTAAAAGGAAGCACGGAAGTATAATCTGTCACTTACCTGAAAAAAAGACAAGAACTGAAATATTTGTGCACATCACTAATGATCACCCAAATATATGTATACAATATATCGCAAAGAGACTTTTATAGCATAACTTTTAGCTATCTTCCCTAATTCTCTCCTGGTTAAAGGTTACACATTATTTTTCTTTCCCTGGCTCATTAAGATGATGCATACATTTGAAAAAAAATGAAGTCACCTGTGTCAATGTGTGGATGTAAGAAAGTTTGTTACAGACTGGCTCTTGTTTTGGTATAGAGTCCAGATGGTTTCTCAGATTTAAGACACTGAGAGAGTAGGAAGTGTCAGACTCAGTTATTTAAGAGGACACTTAATTACACTTAATAATTTGCAATTTAGTGCCTGATGTTCCATGCAGATAACATCTGAGTTCTTATAAAAGATATATCAGAAACAATACCCCCAATTATACTTTTTGGAAAGAGATTTTAAAGATCCTCCAGGTAGCTAATAAGTAACCCTTTGTTGTGGCAAACGTTTAGGTTCAGTCCCTGACTCCATTTCTGACTTGATGTTCCATGCTTGATACTGTCACTTAACCCCTTCCACATCATTTGTCTGCCTGCAAGAAGGAAATAAAGCTCTCTGGGATTTCAAAGCTCTTTGGGATTTCAAAAGAAAATCCTACATGGTAAGTGCAACATTGGAAAAGAGAGCCCTTGAGGATGGTGAGTGTCAGCTCATGTATATTAGTAGGATCTTGAAAATGTATGCCTCTTGAAAGTGTGCGTGAGATAGAGAAAGCATCTATTTGGAATCAGAAAGACATCACTTTTTAGAAGATTTAGCAACTCTTAAAATGTCCTTCAACTCAGTATGCATTTTTTTGCATTTAAAACTAGTTTATTTTTATTTAAAAAATTTAATGGCATCTATTTAAGACATACAACATGATGTTTCAATATGCAATACGCTAGACAGAAAGAACATACCTCAGGATCTCACTTACACATGGAATCTTAAACGAAATCAATGAATCACTGTTTTAACCCAGAATGTTTTCCATAGTGTGTGCATCTGTGTCAAACGTTCTAGGTTAAAACATGCTACTTTCATCGCTTTCACTTATAATAATAACGTACAGTGACATTGAGTTTCTCACGTCTTTTAGAATTAATCGTTAGAATTAATCATAGTTAGCTATATTGTTCTCTGAGTCAATACAACACCTGGCTCTCAAAATGGATAATAACGTCTCCCAGAATTACATATATTTTAATAGAGGTGACTTACCATGGCTTTATCTTCTAATGATTCAGAATCGGGACTCAAATAGTGTCTACTGTGCTATGCATAATTAATGCATAATCATATATTTAAGTTAAAGTTATGAATGTGAACTGTCATAATGTCACAAATTATGGTTCTGCCTGTTGAATCATCACCTATATTAAATACGAATAAAATGTAGACAGAGAGACATATTTGTATGATAAATTTAGCAGAAAAGCAGAGAATACTGATAAAGTAACCATCGTGAGGAGGGAAAGTTTTCCCTTAAAGTTTGAGTTTAAAATGCGATTTTAAACACTTGACTGAAAAAAGTTTAAATAGCAAAGGGCAGAAGCGCTTGTGTTCAGTGTCTTCATCTGGCGAACTGCAATAACTGACTGCTATCCAGAAAGATCACATTTTTTGCCCTCGGCCTCATAACTATTAGAGGCAGAAGCAGAACTAGAACTCAGGCCACCATGCTGTCTCCTGTGTTCAGTTTCATTTTCCAAACAGGATTGCCAAGTTGTAAACTACAATACCTCATTCCCATGGAAGGACTGTAAACCCAGTGCTTTCGACTGTTTTGGTGATGCAAAGTGCAAGATAGCTGTTGTCTCTACTTTCTGTTTCCCTTTGAGAAGAATCCAGGATCAACGTCGAGGTTTTCCAAAGGGAGCAGATATACAGTGATATGTATGAGAGGGCAATTTCCCTCCACTTCCATTCAATGTCAAATATAATCCATTAGACATTAGCAGTAAGAAAAAGTAACGATCCATTGAGATAGGAAAGAGGTTATTACCAGTTTGTCCTTGTTTGTCCTTCCTTCATAAACATATAAAACATACCTGATCTACTTTATTTTTGGAGACAGGGTCTTGCCCTGCTATCCAGGCTAGAATGCAACAGTGTGATCATAGCTCACTGCAGCCTCCAACTCCATGACTCAAGTGATCCTCCTGCCTCAGCCTCCCAAATAGTCAGGACTACAGGTGTATGCCACCCCTGCCCAGCTAATTTTTATTTTTATTTTTTGTATAGCCAGAGCCTCCCTAAGTTAGTCTCAAGTGATCCTTCTGCCTCAGCCTCCCAAACAGTTAGGGCTTCAGGTGTATGCCACCATACCCAGCTAATTGATTTTTATTTTAATTTTTCAATAGCCAGGGCCTCCTTATGCTAGTCTCAAGTGATCTTCCTGCTTTGGCCTCCAAAAATACTGAAATTATAGGTGTGAGACCACTGTGCCCAGCCCTGATCTACGTTTCTTTTAGATCAATCTGGGATATGATTTAAATTTAAACTGTTATCATTGTTTTTTTTCACTGAATTTCCTGTGATGGTAGGTTAAAACAACAATTATGCAAATTCATAGGCATTTCTGGTCCTCAAATATACAAGGCTTTGTGAGCTGGATTTCAATTCTCATTTCTGGCTGCATGTTCCATTGTTATTAATAGAACTCATCATTCTCTGCCATGCCATTAAGTGATAAGTGTCATTAAATAATATGAAACTTGGAATTCCAATTTATGATGTTAGTCAACACTTTTGCCTACACAAATAAAAAATAATAAAAATCAATGATAATCTTCTGATCACACTTAAGGAATTAAAGATCAACTCTAAAGAAAACAAAGACAAATACCTTGGTATGATTTAACCAAGAGAATAAAAAGGAAAACAATGTAATAATGTTTACCAAGCATATGGATGATTGGATGATTCTTGGGGGAAAAGAAAGGTGATCAACACATTAAAAGTTTATCAGACATATGTATTTCTTGACAGTAAGGCTTATTCAGTAGAGAAATGGCTGGGCCGTCCGATGTATACATTTTATCCTTGTTTGGCCAACTATTTACTATAAACCAACTTTCTATTTGGAAAGGATTGGTGAGAGTATCAATAATAAAGGATCTTTATTTAGTAAAATTCCAGTGTAAAAGATCATCAGAGCATCAATTATCAAGCTGTGCTTCCGGACTTAGGGATAGTTTTATCTATAGAACAAAGACTTGAAGACAAATACTGAAATGAGATTCTTTGAATACTGGACTATACAGAGGTTAAACGTAGAGGAGGATGTTGGATGCTTGATTATGCTAAGCACTTTCCTTAGCATACCTGATAAATGGAAGGGTGTATTCATCGGTTTCATACTGTTATTTATAAAGGAAAGCAGTTCAACTGACTCACAGTTCAGAGTGGCTGGGGTGGTGTCAGGAAATTTACAATCATGGCAGAAGGCGAAGGAGAAGGCAGGAAGGAGAAGTGCTGAGCAAAGTGGGAAGAACCCATTATGAAACCATCAGATCTCATGAGAACTCACTCACAGTTATGAGAACAGCATGGAGGAAACTGCACCCATGATTCAATTACCTCCATCTGGTCTCTCCCTTGACACTTGGGGATTATGGGAATTACAATTCAAGATGAGATTTGGGTGGAGACACAAAGCCTAACCATATCAAGAGGGCACCACGGCCCCATTTCTCTCTACTAATTGTCACACTCAGATATATTAATGAAGTCATGTGGACTTAAAGCCTCTCATATCATTTCAGAAACATATGTCCACAATCTTTGGAAAGGAATTAAGAACTAACATTTGCTGAGGACTTGCACCTACCTAACACTCTACTGGGATCCTTCCTATACATCAGATACACACAGCAACCCTAGGAGGTAGGTATTACTGTGATCCGCACTTTTCTTGTGGAAAAGCTAATGTAGAGAGAGGTCACTTAACTTTCCTGAGTTAGCTGGTAAGTAGCAGAGCTGAGATGTAAATGCAAATGTGAAACCTCCAGAGCATGTGTTTTTCTCACTACTCTTTGCTTTCTGTCTTATTATGTTTGCTTGAGAGGAAATATTTTTAACTAAGGGCAAAAAGGCAGGCATTTAGTTCAACTACCTCTGGTGAGTTTTAAAGAGGATTTCTACATATGGTATTATAATTTTACTCAATTTCTTGGTTAGCATGTTTAATATTCAGCTCCACAGAACTGAGGTATGCTTGTGGATTAATTATATTTATGGAGTGGTGAATATTTTTAGAATCAAACTGTTTTAATAGCTAAATTCAGGCATGTCCATAGGCACTCACGCACACATGCACACACACACACACACACACACACACACACACACACACCCTGAGAAAGAGACAGAAACAGATAACAGATCAAGGGACCTAATTTTATTGAAGGAAGCATCAATATTTATGCTTGGTAAAGAGTATAGACAGAAATTTCCAATTAAGTAAGCAGAATAAAGCATCCGAACTAAAATTGAATCTAAACTAGCTTGTATGTTTAAGAATCAATGGAGTTAATAATATAGTTAACTGAAGATTGGGGATGAAAATCCTCTCTGCTTCACTTGGATGGGAAACCTCTAGCCCCCTTTTTCTGGGTTTTAGTAAGTGAAATGTTTCAGTTATTTATCTTAAACAATTCACCATCAATTTATAACTGTTCATCTCTATATACTACATTTAAATAACTGGCTTAAACCCTTGGGCAGCTGCTCATATGAATACATGGCTCAGGTCTCCCTTTCACATAAATCACCCTATATTGTGTTTTACACTGTATTAGTCTGTTTGCATCACTGTAAAGGAATACCTGAGGTTATGCAATTCATAAATAAAAGTTGAATCGGCTCATGTTTCTGCAAGTTGTACAGGAAGTGCAGTGCCAGCATTTGCTTTTGGTAAGGGCCTCAGGAAGCTTACAGTCATGGCGGCAGGTACATCATATGCTGAGAGCAAGAGCGAGAGAGAGAGAGGGAGAGGTGCTACACACTTTTAAACAACCAGATCTCCCATAAACCAACTGAGCGAGAACTCAAGTCTTACCCAGGGGATGGAGCTAAACCATTATTTAAGGATTCACCTCCATGATCCCATCAGCTTTCACCAGGCCCCACCTCCAACATAGGGAATCACATTTCAATGTGAGATTTGGTGAGAGTGAATATCCAAACCATATCAGACACTAAGTCACACACCAGTGTGCTTACTCGTTTATCATTTATACCCACCTTTGTTTATCATGTAAATTTATTGAGGACAGTCAAAGTCCTAAGAGTCATTCGTCACTAAGTCACTAAATAACTAAACTGAGGTTTGGCGTATAGTAGATGATCAGTGTTATGAGCTAATTGAATGCAAAATAGCTAGCATTTATTGAGTGGTTTTTGTATGTAACCATGCTAGGCACTATCCCATGTAGTTATGAGGTACTTTCTATAATTATTCACATTTTACAGATTAGGGCATCATGAGCCATAGAGTTCAAAATGTCTAAGTTCACAGAGCAAGCAGGTAGCAGAGTGGAGATATGACCTATTAATACAATGCTCTCATCTCAAAGTCCTTGACCTTCGATATTATGAATAATGCCTCCGATATTTGAATTTCCGCTTCCAAGGAAAATGGAGACCTGAGACAGTGTAGCAAAGATTGGGCCTGTTGCCACAGGAATCTTGGATAGGGTATAATTTTCCCTGAGGCTAGAGCATAAGAAACCATGGAGATGCTATCTAAGAAACATTACCCTGGACAAATGGTGATAGAGATTGGCAGACTGTCCCACTCAGCCATAGGACTGAAGGGGGGAGGCAGAGGGTGACTCCAAACACAAGACCATGCCAAGGGAGCTGGGAAAGAGCAAGAAGCTTCCAAACAGGGCTTTGAAGTCTCTGTTTTGAACTAGATTGTTGAAGCAGAAAGAGTAGCTGTGGCAGGGTATGTATTTGTAAGGACACCAATCAGCTTAGACAGCTGAATAAGCATCCATCCATCTAGTCTCACTTATTAAAAACCATCTCTTGGTCAGTCACTGAAGATACAGAGCTATGTAAGCCATAGATCCTGGAACAATGGAGAAGGAGATTCTACATATTTGCACAAACTTTGGTGCACAGTGGATGCTCACACAACCCTGCATCCATGGCTGCCAACTGATAATTGATACTAATAGCAACTTCTCTCATTGAACATGTAATATGAGGTAGGTCCTGTTCTAAGAGTCTCTCATGTTTTAAAATCAATCATCACAATAACTATTTGAGATAGGTCTGAGTAGCATCCTCAGTTTACAGATGAGGAAATGGTGGCGTAGAGAAGTAAGGGGATTTGCCCGAGTACACACAGTTAGTCAAGGTCAGAGATGGGGTTGAAAACTGGGCAGTGTGAGCTCCTAATTTCAACATGCATTAACTCTGCGCCAATTATTCCCTAAGTTTTCTTTAATCCAGCGATGTTTATTCATTCATCACATTTTTATTGAGAATATACTACATGCCTAGCATTTGGCTACGTTTTAGGAATGTAGCAGTAAAGAAGATGGGCAAGGCTGTAACACTAATATAAAAGGACTGTTAACTGACCCATGAAAATTAGAGAAGGTAATGACACCCCCTCTTGTCCCTTGCAGGACCCCAGTCGTATCCCTTCTCTATTGGTAAAAGCTGCACATGCTGCCCAGTAAAAGGCAATGCTGAATCAAGAGACACTCCGTCCACTTTTACGACTCAGACTAACTGGTAGGGCTTTGGTTCGAGTTCCTTCTGTGCTGGGATTGGCTAACGTATGTATATAATGACACACAATTCAGCCACTGTATAAAATGGGGTAAAATACTGGAATATTTGATCTCTGGAACCAAAACATTTAATTTGACAGCAAGCATATTAATTGATGATCTTGCGGTTTCACTATTGCCCTTAGACCAAAAAAAAATAGCCTTTCTTGTTTAAACTAAAGATCATCAGTCTGCACCTCCCTAAGACAGTCTGGATCAGAGTCGGCAGAAGACTAGAAGGTGCACTTTAAAATAAAAACACATGTCTAGTTGAATTTATATTTAGCTACATTATTATGATAAATACCGTTGAGCAGTTTCATAACATAAAAGCTGATCTGATTAAAACATTTAGAGAACAAGGTAAATGGTTGTTCAAAATGTTCTTGCTTTCAGGTTCAATGATGAATAACTGAAAATTCAATTTTTAAGGGTAACAATAGGAAGGAAGAAAACACTATGTTTTGAAAAACAGATTTCAGCTGGACCATTCTGCAGTGGAATGAATACAGGCTATTATCTAAAAGCTGTATTTTACTTATCTGAGAATCGGTTTCTATATTGCGCCTCTCTGTACTTTGACTCATCTTAATCCCCATCCTGCCTCTTTTATTCTAGTTTTAATATCAATTTTGTTTTATTGGCTTTGGTCTAAAGAACCACAAATGCTAGAAATCAGTATCATATTTTTGATTAGCCAAAGTGAGTCACCTTTGAATTCCAATGCACAGATTTTGACACGGAGCTCAGGAGGGGGGCCCTGGGAAATTTTATATTATCCATTCAACACACATTTATGACAGGCCAGGCCTTGTGGTCTGTGGGTTGGGATACAAAGTTCAATAATATGGAATCCCTGGCTCGACAAGCTTGCAGTCTAATGGGGAAGTAAGGCACAGTAAGATGACTGTAAGATGGGGTGAATCCTCAGAGATGTCTGGAGCTGGGTT
The DNA here is from genome assembly GCA_036589455.1 of Ateles fusciceps. Classification (NCBI taxonomy): domain Eukaryota; kingdom Metazoa; phylum Chordata; class Mammalia; order Primates; family Atelidae; genus Ateles; species Ateles fusciceps. The sequence goes on from JAZHEH010002563.1 coordinate 232,676, forward strand.
AATTCCAGCGGGAATGTTCATCTGTGGCTGAGATCCCCAGATGAGGACCATTACAAAACCATCCAGATGGGAGCCATAGGTTAAAATAGTAGTAATTAAGGGGACCAGCTTTTGCAAAAGCCAGATCAGTACAAAGGCACTGTTCTAGGAAGTAAAAGCTATGAGGCCTTGGGCAAGGAATTAAACTTTCGAAGCATCTATTTCTGGAACTGCTGAAGACTTTTATGCAAAGGAAGGATATATTCATATATCTGCTTTAGGGAGATTTCTTGAGCATCTGCGTGGAGGGTAGAAGGTTGGAGGAGGCAAGCTGGAGGCAGGAACAGAGAGGAGAGACCCGAGCTCTGTTGAGGAAATCAATGCCTCCAAATGCAGGCTCTTTTATATGCATTGCCCAGCATCTGGCAATGCTGGTGCTGACAATGATTCACCATATACAGTACTTACTTCAGGTTTGGCAAGTATCCAGGGACAAGCGAGGAAATCTATTCCTCCTCTCTGCTCAGCACACAGGGCCCATTCAGTATCATTCCTTTAGACTACGGCTAGGCTTCTTGCCCTCCAATCCCCGGGCTCCACCAGCCCTTGGGAAATGACAAGCCCTGGGAATCAGAGAGACAGTGCCCTTCCTCATCACGCTCAGCTGCCCTACTGTCTAGGAGATCATGAATTGTCCTGGAGGCAGCGCTGCTTTTAGTGCATTTGCTAGGAGGGTCTCCTGGATGTAAACTCTGTCTGGCCCTAGCCCCCCAACAGGATGTGGGCAGCCTGCATCTCCGCTGGACTGGAGCCAAGATGCCAAAGCACAGCACCTTCAAGCTCCATGCCTCCAGAAGGGCTTGTCCCTGTGCACTGGGACGGTGCTTGTTTGCAAGGTAGATTTTAAAGCCGTTTGCATTTTTTTCCAGAGCACTTTTACTGCTCTGTCTTTGGAATTGCTCTTCAGTAACACTAATAGCAAAAATAAGGCCTACGTCTTTTTGTCTATTGAGGCCATTGAGAAATGCTTTCATAAAGAAACCTGTTTAACTTTTCTTAAACCAGCTTCTTCAATGTATTTGGCATTAAACTCTTTTCCCATACATCTGATAATAGCTCTATTGAAATGACTTGAATAAATGCTACAGTAATTAATCTAGGAGGGGGGTAGGAGGGATTCAGAAAGGGTGGTGTAATGGAGAAAGCTTGGTTTGGGGTCAGCTTTGTACTTTACTATCCATGTGACTGGACAAGTTAGTTAACTGTGTAAGCCTCTGTTTTCTTTTCTGTAAAACTGAGATAACACTCGGCCAGGCACGGTGACTCAAGCTTGTAATCCAAGCATTTTGTGAGGCTGAGATGGGCAGATCACCTGAGGTCAGGGGTTTGAGACCAGCCTGGCTAACATTGTGAAACCCCGTTTCTGCTAAAAGTACAAAGAAAATTAGCTGAGCGTTATGGCACCTGCCTGTAATCCTGGCTACTTGGGAGGTTGAGGCAGGAGGATCGCTTGAACTTGGGAGGTAGAGGTTGCAGTGAGCCGAGATTGCACCACTGCAGTCCAGCTTGGATGACAGGAGTGAAACTCAGTCTCAAAAAAAAAAAAAAAAAAAAAAATACAAGAACTGAGAAGATAACACTCAATTTAGAGGATTGTCATGAGAATTACCTGAGATGCCCTAGGTAGATCTTCCGGTATGTAAGAAATAATTGGTAGTTATTATTCTGCAGTATGGGCAAACATGAATCTGAGCTTCCGGGAATTACTTCTTCTAGTACAATTGTATTCACTCATTAAGGTTTTAGCTGAAAAACCTGCAGTTGACCCAAATATGATGTATTTGCAACAGAACAACAATAGGCTTATTTCAGGAGTTAGGGTAGAGGCAGAATATGGAATAGTTTACATTTCCTTCACGAAAACTGGGGGCTAAGTGGAAACTCGGAAACTGTGCTTTCTAATAATGAACAATGCAGGCATACCTTGTAGAAAAGATCCCTAGTCTTCAAGCCTGTGACATTAATAGTTAACACATTTTTTCTGTTTATTGTTATTTCTGTTTTACTACTTACGTAGGAAACTAAGGCACTGGACATAAGCTATGAAGACATTTTGAATAATAAGGAAAGCGGTGTGATTTGGGGGGTCCTTTACATGCCTACAACCTTTTCCCACCTGCTGGTTTTTGCTAGAAATCACATATCACAAAGCTTATTTTTCCATAGTTGGCTATAAAACTTCTGCATCGATGACGGATGGATGAATGGATGCACGGATGGATGGATGGCTGGATTCTGCACAAAGTTCCAGTGCTGTTACCTTGATAAATTGTCCTTTCACAGGCAGCGTTCCTTTCTCGTGTGAAGATATCTATTTGTAGCCTCCAACTCGTCTCTTTTCCCAGCTACAGGTCCCCAGTTTCTGCTGCTGTTGCCACGTGCCAGTCTCAGTCTCCCAATTCTCTGACACTCTGACTGCCTCACCGTTTTAAGCAGGTTTCTTATCCACAAACATCTCTGCTAGGGGAAGTCTAATTCACAGCCCATACTTTCAGAGCTGTCAAATACATGCCATAGACACTGGACTCTGAGAAACTCCTGTTCCAGCGGCTCTTGCCATTCTTTTGGAGTTCAGAGGTCAAAGGACAGGAAAGCTCCTAGTTCTGTGAGTGGGAGGGGAGTAAGAGTGGGAACAAACGTCAGCAGATGACACTCCCTGACATCGCTTCCCCTTTCTCAGAAGTGGTGTTTTGTTGGTTGCTTTCCCACAGCTGAACTTGTCATAAAGGAGGTCTGTTCTCCCAGGGCTTGTGAATTGCAGCATCGCTGGGTTAAAGAAAAAAAAGAAAGCCTTCAAGAATGCAGGGAATCTTGTCTTAATTCATTCCAATATCTAGTCCCTTACTGCAGTGTCAGTTTTCAATCTTATTTTTGATACACCAAAAATTATCAATTCAAAGTCATACTGACATACTCAGATTTCCAATATTTAAATAAACCTTTATGGTAATTCAGTGTAAATTACATTAGCTATATCGGTTACAGCACTGCGTATCATCCAACAGTTACATAATCTTTTGAATTCTGTCAAAACAGCGTTAGCTTTTTTTTTTCAGGGAAATCTCCGTTAATATCTTGTGAATATCTAGGCCCCTCAGTGAAATTTTTTGACAACTAATTTTCTGGAGAAGCAAATACCAGTTATACTTGGAGTTGGCTTTGATCCTTTGATCTGGTGATGATGTGGGTGTGAGAGTGGGGGAGGAAGAAGGCTGAGTATAGTTCATTTGGTGATTTATATAGCTCCTTTCACAGGACTAGAGTGAGAATCCTAAGGAAAACAGTATTGTATGAAGCCATAATAATTAGGAGGTTTCTTTTTAACTGGATTAAATTCCAAAGTGATCCCAGTGGCCTGGAAGTCAGAGACTCCATTTTCATTCTGTGCTTAAGAAGCATTCCTCTAGAGCAGTCCTGTTGATTCTGGAGATTAAGGAAACTTCCTGGTGGTAATTAATTAATTGCATGTAACACTTTAATTTAAAATGACTCTCTCCAGTTTCAGAATAAACAAAATCCTCTAAACTGTGAAAGGAAAATTAAAATAAATGTTGATGGCCATATTGTCAACCTTGTTTGTGCATATAAGTCCATTTCTTTTGGACTGTCAATACCAATGCTTCCAGGAACATGGCCTGTACATTTAAAAGCATTCAGCTGAGTCCAAGAACCGACACTGATCTTAAACCAGGCTTTCATGCTCACCATGTGGATTGCCAGGATTCTAGTTAGGGCTGGGATGGGGCTTGGCACTTCCATTACCAATAACGGGACTCAGCCCATGCTATCCTCTTCTAAACTCAAAGACAGGGCAGCAGCATTTGCTTCTTCATCAGGTGAATTCTCTCAAGGACCTCAGGACCTCAGTAGGGAGCATCAGTCCCTGCAGGGAAGCGGACAGAGCATTTTCACGCTATGAATCTTAACCATTTGGCATGCAAGCTCATTTTGTGCATTCTTATTATTCCTGTGAACCAAATGCTCCCAGAAAGCAAAGTTCCTCTTGTCTATTTCCAGGCCCACATGAGTGCTGCCTACAAAGGGGCTTCTCCATCTACTAACTCCTACCCATTCCACAGTTTTGAAGCCTTTCCTGAGCCTACTAGACAGAACACAAAATTTCATTGGAATTTACTCACTTTAAGAGGCGTCAAGAACAAGCACTTCACTCTAATTCTCCTGGCCCCAGTCTTGGTCCATTTTCAGACTTCTTCTCGGGGGCTTTTGGCCTGTGGTAGATAAGGACATGCCAGTTCTCCTTCTAGACTGTGCTATAAGCCCTCCTATCTTGCAACATTGCCTGCACCCACAGAAGAATTAGAAGAGGTCCCCACCGCAGGATACTGGTTAACCAGGAAAGTACTTGAAGCTTTGCTGTCCTTTCTCCAGTTCTCCTTCCCCAAGGTTGCAGACTCTCTGATAATGCCATCATAATTGTCCTTTTTTTCTTTTCCTGCTTGGGCTTGATGCTTGAACTTCGGCCTCTTCTCCATGACTCTCGGAAGTGCCACAGGACGTGGTGACTGTAGATGTGTCAAGGCTTTAGTCTGCCCAACCACAGTGATAGGCGGCTGTCCTGAGGCACCCGCTGCAGACCTCTGTTACAACATCACACCACTCATGGAAAGGGACTGGACATTTTTTTGTCCGTCCCCTAGCATGGCTCAGTGCTTTCTGATGGCCATTGGAACCTATCACACACCGACCACTATGCCCAACCCTGAGCTGACCAGCAACTGGGGTATGGCTCTTTCTTCTTCACCACACACATGGCTCTTTGCGTCTACTCATCCGGGTAACTCTCATCCAGGCGAGATTACAGAACTTCCTGGTGGTTCTGTAATTGCAAATGGCTTAGTAGCCCTCGCTCTCAACAGAGCAACTCCTCAAGGGTGGATGAAACTCAGTCATCTCCTTCCTTCCTCTAATGTCTAGCATATAAAGGGATTTTAATAGTTTCTGAATGAATTGACTGTCCTGTAGCCGTCCATCATGGCAAAATTCTAGGAGAAAATAAACCACCAAGAGGCAAGAGGGGAGGGTAACATTTAAAATGCAGGTTTATGTCTCTGAGAATCTGTCTGTGGAAAGACTGCCTTGAAATGGTCTTTAAACATGCGGCATTATGGATTTAACATTATGAAGCCTTTCCTTCGAAGTTTGCCTTGGTTAATATCATTGTCTTCATTCAAATGTGGAAACCCCACATATGCATCCTAAGTAAAAACTATTCTGAAATTTCTATCTTTGTAAAGACATTGGGTCAGGTTATGAAGCGGTGGGGAAGAGAGAAAGTCATTCTTAGAGGTCAAGTCAGGATTCATATTCTTTCTGGGTATATTATCTCTTCTTTCCCAATCAGATCACCCTCCTTAGTTGCTAGATAGGAGTTGTTGTTTTGACACATGCAGCCTAATAACCTAATAAAGGCAACCAGTACAGTTTTATTTTGTTGTTATTTTTAATGGCACTTTGTTATATGCAGATGGCAGTAAGCATCTTTGGGCTCAGAGCCAAATTTTTGGCCTTGATTCAGTGGAAATTCGTGACTAATGAAGTGCTCAATTATTAGCTGTCCTTCTTAGCTCATCATAGAAAATTTTAACTGGGTTCTCCATAGTCATCTGATAAAGAAGCTTTTATCAGGCAGCTTATTCTGTGGAAACAGAAAAAAATCTAAAATCTAAATGACTTATAATAGCCAAGGTTGATTTCGTAATCATGCCTCGCATCTACTGTGGGGTGGCTGCACACAGCATGGGTAACATGCTGATGGAGCTGTTCCTCGCAAGAACAGGGCTATTCTTGTGGCAGAGGAAAAGAAAGGCAGTGGCAAACGGTATGCTGCTTTCAAGGCTTCTGTTCGGATGTGATATGGATCACTTCTGCTCATTATTTACTGTCCAAACTGAGTTTTGTAGCCAAGCCCGGCAGGGCAGGACAGGGATGTATAACCCTCTCTATAATGGGCACAACTATTTGAACAATAATATAATCTTCCACAGGCCTCTTCCTTCAAGCTCCCCTCTCGGCATATTTCTTCCAAAAAAGTCCAAGCTAAGTTTGCATTTGAATCATGGTCTTTCATTTATAAGTGGATCCTCTGTGACACTCAGACGGTAGTTTCAGGGCAATGTTTAGGGCCTCTTATGTCAGAGAGACTCCCTGACATGTTTCAGAAGCCCTCTGGGAATCTGTGGCATAAGAAGAGAAGTTGTTCAGAACTCATTAACAAGGCCTCTTCTCCCATAGCAGGGCAAAACCAAACAGTGTTGCCTTCCAGAATTTGGCTACATTCATACAGGTAGCATGGTCATCAGCATGCATGACATGTATTTTATACTATAAACATTAATCTTTTGATTCCTCAACTTTTATTTTAAATTCTGGGGTACATGTGTAGGATGTGCAGGTTTATTACATAGGGAAATGTGTGCCATGGTGGTTTGCTGCACAGAACAAGCCATCACCTAGGTATTACCTCCAGCATCCATTAGTGTTCTTCCTGAAGCTCTCCCTCCCCCAACCCCGACAGGTCCCAGTGTGTGTTTCCCCCCCAATGTGTCCATGTATTCTCATCATTCAGCTCCTACTTATAAGTGACAACATTCGATATTTGGTTTTCTGTTCCTGCATTAGTTTGCTGAGGATAACGGCTTCCAGATACATCCATGTCCCTGCAAAGGACTTGATCTCCTTTCTGTTGATGTCTGCATAGTATTCCACGGTATATATGTGTCATATTTTCTTTATCTAATCTATCATTGACAGGTATTTGGGTTGATTCCATGTCTTTGCTATTGTGAATAGTGCTGCAATGAACATATGTGTGCATGTAATCTTTATAATAGAATGATTTATATTTCTTTTGGTATATACCCAGTAATGGGATTGCTAGGTCAAATGGTATTTCTGTGGCTAGATCTTTGAGGAATTGCCACACTGTCTTTCACAATGGTTGAACTAACTTACACTCCCATCAGCTGTATAAAAGCATTCCTTTTTCTTCACAACCTTGCCAGCATCTCTTGTTTCTTGACTTACAATAATTGCCATTTTAACTGGCATGAGATGGTATGTCATTGTGGGTTTGATTTTGCAATTCTCTAATGATCAGTGATGTTGAGCTTTTTTTCATATATTTGTTGGCCACATGAATTTCCTTTTTTCGAGAAGTGTCTGTTCATGTCCTTTGCCCACTTTAATGCTCTTTTTTTTTCTTGAAAATTCACTTAAGTTACTTCGTAGACTCTAAATATTTATACCATTGTGAGAGTGGGTAGATTCAAGAATTTTCTCCCATTCTGTAGGTTATGTGTTTGCACTGATGACAGTTTCTTGCTGTGCAAAGCTCTTTAGTTTAATTAGATTCTAGTCTGTCAATTATTTGTTTTTGTTCCCATTGCTTTTGGCAATTTGTTCATGAAATCTTTGCCCATCCGTATGTCCTAAATGGTACTGCCTATATTTTTTTCTAGGGTTTTTATAGTCTTTGGTTTTACACTTTAAGTTTGTAATCCAGCTGGAGTTAATTTTTGTATAAGGTGCAAGGAAGGGGTCCAGTTTCATTTTTTCTGCATATAGCTAGCCAAGTTTCTCCCCGCACCATTATTAAATGGACATTAAGCTTTTTAAAAATATTTGTATACTTGCTTTTGCCTTCATCATAGGCTATTGTTCCATTTTATTACCCTATTTTATGGTCACATAGCATTCTACGTTCTCCTTCTTAACCATAATCTCTCATAATTACTTTCAGTATTTGTCTCCCTTGATTTATTCGTGTGCACCCACCTCTAGGCTACCCCGTTCATGACTAACTGTACACATCCCACACTACTTTATGGCAACCTCGGTCTTTAGATATCTTTGCTCATCTCTCTTGATGATGAGCTGGAATGTTAAGTTCCTGATTTAGGATACATTTATGGGATCAATTCTATTATGTACTCTCTACACCAGTTTTTCTAGCATCTCATTTATTCTCTTTATCCTCTCTCTTCTTTTCTTGTGGACTTATAAATTTCCCTCTTTACAGAAACTGGGCATTCGAGTCTTCAGTCTCATGAAACATGAAGCCAACGTTTAAGTTGGGGTGAAGTTAGAGAGCCTAGAATCCACTTCTGGACTTGACAGGCCCGGCTCTTCTAGACTACTATAGACTGAAAAACATTTCCACTCTCAGGAATAAGCTTAGTGTGCTAGAAAAAGTAGAGAAAAAAGAATGTCTTTAAGTAGGTATGCAAGTGGTAACTCTCATCGACACCCTACAGAGTGTTTGCCTTTTGGGGAACGGGGACTGACTATAGCTAGCTAGTTGCATTTCTGCATGTGAACAAATTTAAAGGTAAACCAGGAAAAAAATGCAATGATGCTTTATATACATTTTTTTAAATGATTATTCTACAGCACAGTGGGTGTAATGTACTCACTGATCTGTTTTTCTTACCTGACTGTTCAAAACCTCAGTTTGAGGATTCATATCAAACTTATTTTAATTCACAAAAAAAGAGAGGCTGTTGCTATGGGTGTTGGGAGAAAAAGCACCACTGGGTTGCTGATGGCAATCCTTTTATATACAAAACCAATATCCACAAAAATAAATGACGACCTAATCAGAGAAAGACTTCATAGAAGAATTAATTGATTTCTAGCCTATATATAATGCCGTCAAATACATACATGCCTCCACGTATGTGTGTGTGTGCAAACACACACACACACACACACACACACACACACACATACAAGGGTTACTGCTAATTTGGAAGGCAGCTCGTGTGGGCTGGAATTGCTAAAGATGAGGATGGCAGCAAAGACACCAAATAGCACCTTTCCTTCTTGACAAGATAGGAGTTTTCTTATCTATAACCTGAGGATAATTATAGCACTTACTTCATAATTATTATTAAGGATGCAATGTGATAAGGCATGTACAGTGCTACACATAGGGCAGAGCACATACAAAGTTGTCAAAAATATTAACAATTTACATTGTCATTGTAAAGCTGTTACTCAAGGAATTTTTTAATTTTATTTATTTTATTTTACTATTTTACTTACTATTTTATTTTATTTATTTGAGATGGAGTTTCACTCTTTCATCCAGGCTGGAGTGCAGTGGAAGGATCTTGACTCACTGCAACCTCCGCCTCCTGGGTTCAAGCGATTCTCCTGCCTCAGCCTCCTGAGTAGCTGGGATTATAGGTACCCACGACCATGCCTGGCTAATTCTCGTATTTTTTAAAAATTATGGCTGAATTTATTCCTTTACATTTTCTGTTTTTAAAACAAATTACAATTTTTGTATTTTTAGTAGAGATAGGGTTTTGCCATGTTGGCCAGACTGGTCTCGAACTCCTGACTCCATGTGATCCACCCACCTTGGCCTCCCAAAGTGCTGGAATTACAGGCGTGAGCCGCGCCCGGCCCCCCAACAATTATTAAAAGTAAAATCAGAGCTATGCTTTACATGCCAAGGCGATGTTCTGAAGGCTCCTCAATTGATTGTGCAATTAGCATTGATTATCCAGGACTGAGACTGGATCTTTTAATCCAGTTCTAGGTCCTTCCTAGGCTACCATGTATACCCATCATTGAGCTAACTGCCCATGGCTGCCACTATTGCCTGCAGCCAGGAAAGGCAATGGAGTAAAGTTAAACTCTTTACACTTGTATATACCTCAAACTGTATTTTAACAACATCCCTTATTTGTTGAATGCACTTCTATGTACCTTGAATTATTCCTGGTTGCTAACATACATGATCTTATCTAATTCACAGAACAACTCTAAAGGTAGGCGCTGCCATTAGCACAATTTTACAGTATAAGAAAGTGAATCCCAGAAAAGCTAAGCACTTGCCTAGTGCAACCCAGTAAAACTACGATGTGGCGGGGCTGACAATCTAACTTAGGGCTCTGTCCGGGATCAAAGCATGAGGTCTAACATCCCAGACATGAGACTATTGTAATATTAGCCGTAACTGTACAAAATACCTTTTTATTTCTCATTTTTATATTTCCCCAGGGTCTTATTTATCTACGACCGCAAATAAAAAGACTGAAAATCTCTTTTAAAACTAAAATGATTATAAGTAACTTTTCCTTACATGCTTAAAGATTTATTAAGGTAATTTTATTAAAATTTCCTGTTCAGGATTAAAGTGTTCAGTTTCTAGTACTTGATAAATTATTTTGATACACTTACCTACATCTTTAGCATCTTCTAAAATTAAAATTTTAGTTTAACAGAGAGAACACTGACAAAAATGAGACTTCAAAATAAAATGACTCCATCCAGAAATTTGTATATAGCTGTTAAGATTTCTGAATGTCTCAACATTTTGACTCCTATCACATGGATATAAGCTTGTACTTAAAATATCTACAAACCCACCTTGAATCATACATTTAATGATTATTTTTTATGCCTCGTTGAATTGATTCTGCTCCTTCTCTTCACCATAGTCCTGGCTTCGCTGACACTGACATGACACTAATTGTGAGACTAGGTTTGAATTCATCTTGGTAATTTGTATGTACATGTGAATGCTGAGGTAGCATTAGCAATGTACCCATATACTAGATCTAGCGATTTTTGGAAGAAAGCCTCGCAGAGCTAAAATACCATGAGGTTTTGGGTTAGATTGTGTTGAATATATTTCCTGGGCTTGCTACGTACTAGCTGTGTGATCCTAAAGATATAATTAAATCTTAGTGAATCTTCACTTCCTCACCTGTAAAATAGAGTAATGATTCTTTCTTCCCAGGAAAAATGTTATGATGTACATCAAGGACATAGTTCAATACTTAGCATAAAATGAGCTTTCACTTTAATTAAAAATAGGAAAAATTGCTCATTCCAGTGATTCCTAAACACCCTAATGCCGTTTTTAACAATAGAAATGAAAATAAAGTAGACCCCTTCCAATGCATTATGTAGAAAGGACTTTTCAAGAAAGTGTATACATATATATGTGTGTGAATACATATACACTTATAGAAACATATACATACATCTGTACAGTGAGTTGTTAGTTAACGTCATCCATAGGTTCTTGGAAGCCACTTCTTAAAGCAAAATGACATGCCGGTGTAATGAAACCAATTTTGTCATAGGCCGATATAAAACAAGAGTTAAGGTCCTATGGCGTACAGTATATAGTTTTGCTGAACATCAATTTCCAGACCTGTTAACGATGTTAAGTGAGGACTTAATGCATATACACACATGCATAAATGCAGATACATATATAGTTGCACTCTTACATTGGGACATTTATTCATTAATTGATTGTTAACGTACACATGAAGGGAGGGTAACTAAAATTGATCTGCTGTAATGGCTGAAATGATATTCTTACCATGTCATGCCTCTGCTAAATAAAAAAATAAATGACTCTCTATTCTTTACAATTAAATTAGAACTTCTGTTTACTATGTGATTATTTTTATGTTAAATTTTTTTGTGTTAGTTTTTGGTGCTTTAACATAAATGATTTTATTTAAGTCTCATCACAACCCTGGAATGTAGGTGATATTATTGTCATTTTTAAAATGGGGCTTTGACATAAACAATAAACAGTACATTTTTAATTGTGCATTTTTAAGTGTACATTTTAAGTGTGCATTTTTAAGTTTCAACATACTGTATACACCCGTGAAACCATGAGTACAATCAAGTCAATACACACAACCATCACCCACAGAAGTGTCCCCTATATCCCTTTGTAATCACTTCTCCATCCTCCCTTCCCATTGCTGTATCTCAGGCAACCACTGATACTGATCTCCCTTCTGTCACTACAGATTAGTTTACATTTTGTAGAGTTTTATACAAATGGAGGTCATGTAATACGTGGTATTTTGTGTCTAAGCATTTTTCACTTAGCATAATGTTTTCACGATTCTCCATGCTTGTAGCATGTATTGTTACCTCATTTCTTTTCATTCCAGAAAAATTCTCAGAGTATAAATGTTGACGGGTATTTGACTTGTTTCTACTTTCTGGCTATCCTAAATAATGTCCTTATTGTTGCAGGACTTCTCCTTAGTTCGGCTAAAGACGAGATTCTTCGTCCCATAGCCATGAAAATTGAGGCTTGTGGACAATTTGAATTGTGAGTAAGACAGGGTTTCATTGAGTGAAAAAGGAAGAAAAGGGGGAACAGGGGACTCTCCCAAGGCCAGCATCCCCTGTTGGAGCACTTCCGTCCCACAGCTTGAATCCCTGGTTCCACACAGGAAGAGGAGGGGGCCAGGCTCCTCCCTGCTGCAGACATCCTGAACTTCCTGACACTCCACCTCAGTGGGCAGGCTGGTTGGGGTTTCTTCAGGGACACCCTCCCACCTGGCTCTCTCATTCCCCCCCTATAAAGAAGTGCATCTAACTGCCCTTAGAATAAGGATAAGGACAAAGACCAATCTTAACTGCTTCCTGCTGACAGGGGTCGCTGTTTTGGAAAATCGACAGTCAGATCTCCTCAGGGGCTAACTGTAGGGGCTCCCAGCAGAAGGGGGAGAAGGGGCCATCATCAGACGCTCTTGTTGCATGACTGTGGAGTTTGATGGCCTAAAGGCAAGAACAGACAAACAGGGTTATTAGAAAAACATGTATTAAAACAAAACAAAGAGAGGGGTAAAGACAGCTCAAAAATTATGAGGCCTTTTACCAGTTTGCACAGGAAGAGGGGGCCAAGAGCCCAGCTGGTTAAAAAATCTTCACCCTTTTGCGGGCATGTCAGGCTTCTGAATTCCCTTCCCCTGAGCCCAATCCTAGGTCAACTAGTTTAAGGGTTGGGAAATTAACCTTTCTCAGTCTGCAGGATGTATCTGAAGGGAGTGTCCCGTAGGTGAAGAGATACAATTGCCTATCAGCAAGGAGAGGACAGAGGAGGAGAAAGCAACAAAAAAAGGCATTTTTTAAAGGAGTCCCAGAGGTTCAGGATGCATACTGAAAGGAGTACAGACTGAAGATAAATGGCTACCCATATAGAAAGAGGGGAGCAGGCATCCATGGTTCCCTTCTTTTCCTAAGATACCTAGGTACCTGAGGGAGAGAAGGGAAGAGTATCCACTTTCCCTTTTCCATCCTTGCATCCCTGAGTTCTGGTGACCTTGGCAGGTGACAAGTGCCAAAGTGGTTTGCACTCATGAAGCAGTGGGCCCTAGAGAATAGGAAATATCCACTCTTACCTATGTCTCTTTCATACCAACTGTCAGTAGCCTTGAATTCCCTAGACCTCATTTATGTCATGGATACTAATGTGGCCTTTATCCATGAAACAGGAAGTTTGGGCTTGGCTTAATTGGCAGGAATCAGGCCACACCCATCTGTGCTGTGCATTTTAACTTCCTTTGTCATCTGCCTCTGGATTCTTTGAATCCAGTTGTCTTTCCTAGGGCTTTGACTGGAAACTTGGAACTGAGTCTGGAACGAAAATGTGTCTCAGGGGGGATTGCATGGAACGGACTCCTTATCATAAGCCAAATGATAGGTGAAGCTGTGTAATTGAGTCCTCCTCCAACTAGGGGAGAGAAAAAGATGTCTCATGGCACACCCAGATAACTGGTAGCTATAGTTATGCTTGCTACGATTTGGGTGCGTGGTGCTTGACTTTAGTTAGCCCCCTTGGTGCTACTTTTCCAAAAAGGAAACCTCTCAGTGATGGACACCCTATTTATTCCATCACCTGGCAGGATTTGCAGGATATTTGCTCAGAGCTGGAATATTGTATCCAGATTTTTACATTACCTTTCCCTCTTGTCTTTCTGAACTGCAGCCAGAAATTGCTGATGGCTTCACAGGAACAAACAGGGTTAGTTTAAAATGTAGATAGAAACATGAAAAACAACTAATGAGTTAGAATATAATGACAAATGTAATGATAAGTTTTAACACATGATTTATCTCTCTCCTGCCTTCATGTTTGTTAAAAAAATGAATCATCATAGGACAGAGTGGTTTGCAAAATAGAACTTAGTCTTATACTTGGCCTGATTATTTGCATAAAGTGCAGCAAGAATAATTATTTCTATACAGGCCTTTGGATTGGCTTTTATGGAAGTTTGTTCTACAAGGAATCTCAGATAAGACCTTTCAAAACCAAGCCCAACCATGGAGTTGCATCCTCAAACACCTGTGAGTTGGGTGTTCCTTTCCTCTTAACGTCCCATAATAAACTTGGAGCTCCTGGACCTGTTATAAAGTGACATTCTCTTACTGATCACAGGTCAGGAACCCTGTACAGGGACTGCATAGACAAGGGTATGAGGCCAGTTTCCCCACTGGGCTTTTATTGGCGTGCGAATTGAGCATGACTTCTTAAAGGGAATCATACTCTTCCAGTCAAAGCCTTGGTAAAATAACCAATTCTTCCAATTGCATCCTGTTGCAAAAGAAAAATTGGTTCTATTACACTAATGCAAACAATTCTATTGCCATAAGTTAAGAATACTCACTGATAGTTTCTAAATTCTAGAGGAACCAGGCAGAGAGAAACAAACATGCTCCAAATCTTGTTCATAGGAGTATACTTTACTTAATTATTAAAGGCCATAAATAGCTCAAAATAAGTTTCCTTGACTCTAAAAAAGAAAACAAGGATAAGCAATATTCCAAGCAAAAATTTAAAAAGGTTGCTTCAGCTTTCTGAGTTCAGTCCATTTAGTTAACTCTTGATTTCCTTGAAATTCGTGAACATTTCAGCTTTTTACGAGTCATGTACATTTTTCTTTACTCAAATGTCACAATCTCCAAGGCTATCAGAAGCCTGTATTTGAGAGTACCTGCTACAGTTTTATAGCTTATTATAAACCATCTTTGAAAAGGATTAAAGCAAGACAACAATTGTCTGTGAATACCAAAATGTCAAGGGTAGTAACAATTAAAAAAATGATTGACAAAGAGATTTGGTTATCTCCATGGTTTACAATAACTTAACATAAAAATCTTAATTATGATTGACAGCATATACTTAGACACTAAAACTTTAGAAATCCCATACACTTTTTGAACATATATTAGCATTTATTCACCAAAATATAACCTAAAAAAATTGAACATTATTTTAGCAATTTCATGTACATAAATATGTCAGATAATTCTGTTTATCTCTCTTTCCTGGACATTCCAAGGGCCCTCTGAAACATCCAAAAAGCCAGATGTCAGAAAAGACAACTTTGAAACTGAGGTCTGATTTTGAGAAGTCTGTTAAATATGTTTAAAGCACTTGATATTATGAAATAGAATTCTAGATTACCATAAATTATTTATTTTCCCAAAATGATGACTCAAATCTTTAAAAAGCAAAAACCTTGTATAATCCTTTACAAATTTTGCCAAAGAGCAGATCAGCACCTTAGGAAAACCATGTTATGCTTTCATTTCAATGCACAATTTACAGAAAAACCATATGATACCCTCTTTTGTAATTCTTAGTCAATATGTTCACACAGAGAACCTCTTCTGTAAGATTAATTTCCACAATTCTTCCACCACTTCTTTGAACCTTTAGCTTTTTCTAACTCAAAATCATCCTTTCACCCTAGGCCAAAGTTTATATTTCCATGCCTTCTTATAACCTTTTACTATAAAACACATCTTATTGTTCTTATACACCTTGCATGTAAATCTGTTTCAGTAGTTTCAATCACATTATATAATGGTAACTCTTCACAATTATTTTTTTTTGAGATGGAGTCTTGCTCTGTCGCCAGGCTGGAGTGCAGTGGTGCAATCTTGGCTCACCCCAACCTCTGCCTCCCGGGTTCAAGTGATTCTCCTGCCTCAGCCTCCCAAGTAGCTGTGACTACAGGCACGCACCACCACGCATGGCTAATTTTTGTATTTTCAGTAGAGACAAGGTTTCACCATGTTGTCCAGGATGGTCTCAATCTCTTGACTTCATGATCCACCTACCTCGGCCTCCCAAAGTGCTGTGTGAGTCACAGTGCCCAGCCCCACAATTTTTAACTATAAGGTAAAACTTGGTAAGTTTCTTTAATTGTGTGCTAACTGCTGCCAAGGTTTGCCTTCTTAGTTAAGGGCGTCATTAATTCCATATGTCCTCAGTGCTTACCAGTTGTGAAGCCATCAAGTCAAATAGTTCTAGAAACCCAAAAGCAGTTTATAACCTCAAAACACTTAGCAAACCTTGCATCTGACCTGCATTTCACCAATCCTCTTAGGGTTGCTTTTATTTCTCAAGGATTAAAGTCACGTGAACTGAAAGGTACCACAGCTTTTACTTCCCTTAAAAAAATGCTTGATCCCGGTGCTTTTCTTTCTTTCTTTTTTCTTTTCTTTTTTTTTTTTTTATACATATATTTTTTATTGCATTTTAGGTTTTGGGGTATATGTGAAGAATATGCAAGATTGTTGCATAGGTACACACATGGCAGTGTGATTTGCTGCCTTCCTCCCCATCACCTATATCTGGCATTTCTCCCCATGCTATCTCTCCGCAACTCCCCACCCCCTGCTGTCCCTCCCCTAGTTCCCCCCGACAGACCCCCAGTGTGTGATACTCCCCTCCCTGTGTCCATGTGTTCTCATTGTTCAACACCCGCCTATGAGTGAGAAGATGCGGTGTTTGATTTTCTGTTCTTGTGTCAGTTTGCTGAGAATGATAGCTTCCAGGTTCATCCATGTCCCTACAAAGGACACGAACTCATCGTTTTTGATGGCTGCATAATATTCCATGGTGCATATGTGCCACATTTTCCCTGTCCAGTCTATCATCGATGGGCATTTGGGTTGGTTCCTAGGTCTTTGCTATTGTAAACTGTGCTGCAGTGAACATTCGTGTGCATGTGTCCTTATAGTAGAACGATTTATAATTTTCTTTCTTTAGGCCAAATTAATTAGAACTCTTTTGACGGACATTACACACAGTACACACACAGGTAGAAGAGAACCCAGTCTCTGGGCGGGGTCCTTAAGAGCCAGAGCTAGGAAAACATGCAGCTAGATATTAAACTGGAAAGGGCCACTCCCCTGAATCAGGATTGCTAAACAAAGCCTTGCCAAGTGGTTACTGGGCCACGCCCCAGGATGTAAAGCAAAATGGAGGCTTTGCAACACAAACCATCCAGACAAGCAAAGCACACGAGACTAGTCACAGCCCAAGACTAGTCCCACAAATCCTTTTTCACAATCAAAACTTTACAGAGAGTACAAACAGTGATAATTTGGGGGCCTGGCCCGGTAAAAACATCTTCCTGAAAGTTAAAAAGAAAAAACTTTAAAGGTTAACTGACAGGATGGAGAAGAGGAAAGAAAAAGAAACAGTTTAAAAATGCCTGGGGAAGAATCTCTTATTCATAAGCAACTGGTTCCTCCACCAGAGAGAAAAGTTTAAGCTTACTTACTGTCTGATGGAGTAAAACCCCTTGGCTAGGGAAGGGGAAGGCTGTGGCAGCTTGTTGCTGGGAACCAGCCAGCCAGCTGTGGAGGACCCTTCCTTGGGCCATGCATTCCAGCCCCAGCACGGAGTGAGGAGTGGCTGAGTGCTAGTGGGTGGTGTCAAGTCCAAATTTCCTAGAGTACATCTTTTCAAAAATCGATTTAAGTTGATAGTGAGCTCCTTTAGGATAGGTATGTTTCTCAGACTTACTCACTTTATAGCTTGGGTAGACCCTTAGTCAGACCGCTTGGTTCCTATGTCAGTTCCACCCCTTACTGGTTTTGTAACACTAAGCAAGATTCTTGACCTTTCTCTTCTTCAGTTTCTCATTTCTAAAAGTGGGGGATAATAGTAATGATAGCTACTTCATGAGATTGCTTGGTGATGAAATAAATTAATAGTAATAAGATCATTTGCCCAATTCCTAGAACGTATGAAGAGTTCAATAGAGGCTAGTTATTATCATTTATACTTTAATGCTACAAGTTTGTACCCAGTGCAGAGCTGGGTTCTTGACAGATATGAAATCAACCATCCTTAGTAATCAAACCAAAAGGTTGCTCTAGTTCCAGGAGTAGTACTTGATTCACGTTCTCAAAATAATGTGCCACTGTGTATATAGAAATGAATAAGGGGCTTTAGGAACTTTTGAGACATTCAGTCTATTGTGGTAGTTCTTCACCTTTGGGAGCTTTGAGCAATAGATGAAAGATACAGGCCTTCTCTCTAGGAAAGTTCACACGCATAAAGAACATTGCAACTCATTTCAGTGATGGGCTGTCTCTTGAGGAGGTGTGAGAACAAGCGTTTAGTACACATTTATTTTATGATGGGCCTGCTCTAAGCACTTTGTACCTAGCTCATTTAGTCCTCATAATAATCTTACAAAGGAAGATTCTATCACTTCCAATCATAGAAAAGAAAACTGAAATTCACAGAAAGAAGTAACTTTTTCAAGGTCATGTAGTAGTGGTGATGCTTGCTGCTATTTCCAAAGCCATTTCTCTTCTGTCACCTTTTCCACTTCTTCTTTTATCAATTATACGTTTAAGAACCCTTAAGGGTGAAATTGTTTCAAAACTCCTACCAGTTTTCACAGTCTACATTCTAGCAATTTAGCATAATTGAAGGTGCCAGTGGACAGACGATTCCACCTTGCTGAAGCATAAGCCAGGAAGCCAAATACTTATGATTCTGTTGTTGAAGTTTCTTCTGCTACCTTTCCTCTTGATAACCCAGCAGGAAGTCATTTTAAAGAATGTTAATTTGGACATGGTTCATACACCAAACCTGAAACATTAATTTTTGACTGGTTGTGAGAAATGTATCCCTTGTATAAATGAGCCTATTCACTTTGACACCTAAATTGCCTTTGAATCACACGGTGCTCGAGTCACTCAACCTGAATACAAGGAAGTTTCATAACATGCTTGTTAATATAAGTTGCAGGGTGAAAAAGAGTGTTTTGCAATTTCTACCCCCCCCCCCCCACAATTTACTAAGCATTGAAGTTCATAACTTTGTTTTTTGTTTAATAAAAGTACTTTTATTATTTTTAAAAGATTCAATAAATCTGGGTTGAAGTCATTGTATCTAATAAAGAAATTATTCCTTTACAAATAATCCACATGAAGTTATATTGGTACTTATTTTGATGACAGACTTTATACCTAAAGTCACTTTCATTTTAGGCTCTGTTTTTCAGTTTAACCCACTTTCCAGAATGGTTATTATCCTTTATAATGGTATATTTAAAAATAGCTTCCCATTATCAGTGCTTCACATAGTATTTAAAAGACTGTAGTTCTGCATTTAATTGGATAACTGAATTTCAGTCATTCATTTGACTGCAAATAGTAAAGGAATGGTCTTTGAAACTTAAATTATAATCCTAGCCTCAGGATCTTTTTTTTTTATTGCATTTTAGGTTTTGGGGTATATTTAAAGAACATGCAAGATTGTTGCATAGGTACACACATGGCAGTGTGATTTGCTGCCTTCCTCCCCCATCACCTATATCTGGCATTTCTCCCCATGCTATCTCTCCCCAACTCCCCACCCCCTGCTGTCCCTCCCCTATTTACCCCTCACAGACCCCAGTGTGTGATGCTCCCCCTCCCTGTGTCCATGTGTTCTCATTGTTCAACACCCGCCTGTGAGTGAGAAGATGCGGTGTTTGATTTTCTGTTCTTGTGTCAGTTTGCTGAGCATGATCGTTTCCAGGTTCATCCCTGTCCCTACAAAGGACACGAACTCATCATTTTTGATGGCTGCATAATATTCCATGGTGTATATGTGCCACATTTTCCCTGTCCAGTCTATCATCGATAGGCATTTGGGTTGGTTCCAGGCCTTTGCTATTATAAACTGTGCTGCAATGAACATTCGTGTGCATGTGTCTTTATAGTAGAACGATTTATAATAACTTTTAATGTAGAAGACTTATGGTACTACTTTCCTGAGTGGACTTTAAATCTTGTGGAGAATACACCTAAGTTCTGGAATCCCAGGAGGAGATGTTGTGGTGTTTAAGACAGGGCAGCACTCTTCAGGCCTGAGAGTGATTTTGGAGCTGTCGGGAGGGGGAGCTTTATCACTGGCAGAATCCTCAGAGAAGACTCCTGTTGTATCAGGGGCTGGGATCTTGAAAACAAAAAAGTAATTCATCAGAGGCTGTTGTTCTCAAAACTCAGTGGAAAGGCCTGGCAATAACCATGGTATGGTGATGTGTCAGGTGGAAAAGGAGGGCAAGGTTGGTGGAGATGAACCAATACCTTTCAAGGCCCCCTGCTCACTCTTACTTCCTTAACTCAGGCATCGGCTTTCTCTTATGTCAGATGCCAGATCATTTCTTTCTACCTACTCTAAAGTGTGTGAATTGGCAGAAACAGATATAAGAGACTGCATATGCTTTTGCTGGCTAATTATATTAAGTACAAGAGAAAATGCTTCCTGGGCTTCATCTCATTGTGTTTTTAATTCTCCTTTTTGGTGTGCCACAGGGATCCCATTTCGGGACCAGTCATCTCCTTCTTCAAACATAGAAAGTAAAAGGGATAATTATCCCCCAGGAATACTTTAATTGTTCCAATTAACCTGACCACGTTTTGCAATCAAAGCCAAGCAGAAAGAGGACTTAAAGTGATCAAACACCATTTTATGGACTGGAGATAAGTAATAGGTAAGGCACAGCATTTACTATAAAGGATGGACTCTGAAATCACATAGGCTTGCACTAAGAGATTTTTCTACCGCTATTACCGAGAAGAAAAATGACATTGTAGGACCATT
This sequence comes from Ateles fusciceps, assembly GCA_036589455.1. NCBI lineage: Eukaryota > Metazoa > Chordata > Mammalia > Primates > Atelidae > Ateles > Ateles fusciceps. Next base: position 253,413 of record JAZHEH010002563.1, read on the forward strand.
TAATTCTACCATCACTGCACATCTCTGGAATAATATAGCACATAATCACAATTATCTGTGCTCATTTAAGCTGTCTGTCAAAACGTTCTGTAAATTACCATTTAGCAGCTTTCTCAGGTAGACAGAAAAGCAGGTCTGAGTTTCAGCCCTTCTTCCAACACTACGGTGCACGACCTATACCACTGGAAAAGTAACTAAATTTTTCTGCACCTCGCTATCCTTAGCTGTGTGTCAGGCAATTAACAAACATCGTCTCAATCAATCCTCCCAACTCTAGGAGAAGGATATTTCCCCCATTTTATAGATGTTAGAATTGAGGCTCAGTAAAGTGAAGTTTATATTGTAGCTTGCTAGTGAGTCACAGAGTTCATTTTTTCTTTTCTTTCTTTCCTTTTTTAACCTCTCCTAACAATTACTGAGGTCCTCTTATGTTCCAGGCATTCAGCTAAATATTGAGGGTATAATGGTAAACGTGATGGAAATGGTGTATATTTCCATGGAAATTAAATACAACTCAGCTCTGTCAGATTGCAAAGCCCATGTCCTATTAATACTACCACAGAATTCTGACTTCCCCATGATATCTGGCTCAAACAAATGAATGGATGAAAAAGTGTGATAGTCTTTAAGGGAGTTACATTACATCTGTGATGTATACACACACACATATATTTCGCCACAGACTTTTAGAGTCTTTATAAACTTGCGAAAGTACAATTTAGAAATGTCTAAAGTAACGATACAACTAAAAATTGGTTCATCAGGGTCAAAATCAGCTTTTTGTCTTGATAAAATGTTGTAGAAAGTGTAGAGGCAAATCTATAGAGTTAGAAAGTAGATTAGTTGATTGCCTGGGTTTGGGAATGGGCACAAGGATTTAGTGTAAATGGGCATGAGTTTCTTTGGAGGATGGAAATATTCTAAAGCTGGATTGTGGTGATGGCTGCACAACTCAGAAAATGTACTAAAAATTGTTGCATTGGACACATAAAATGAATGAATTTTATGGTATGTAAATTATACCACAAATAAAGATGTTAAAACAAAAACACAAAGACCTATGATTTAGTACTGATGAGAAAATGTAGTGAGTTCAGGTATTTCTGGTCTTATTAGAAAGAGACAGGATCATGAGAAGCACACAAGCTTTATTGGGCAGCATATGGATAAGATCGCATGGGACATGGATGAGAAGTCACTTCCAGCAGGAGACCTTCAAGAGACAAAGTCATGGGCCACCACTCTGTAGAGGAATAAGGCAACGGTCATCCTTGGGGAGGGGCAAATTGAAGAGGGGGGGTTATATGCTCGGTGGTGTTGCTGAGCAGCACCATAGTCTCTGAATCAAAGAGCTCTGAAGAGCAATGGTTTGGGATCTTTACAGCTACAATATTTGTCTTATCTATGGTTAGCAGAATTTGCCATGTCACTTAGCTCACAGTAAGTGGTCAATCTTAAAATTACAGTGGTTAAGGACATCAGTTATGTAATGATCATAAGCTACTTTGCATGTCTCACTTTCCTTATCTCTAATACAAGAAAAAGTAAAATCTTTATGTGACAAGGCTGTGAAGACTATCTCTATTAGCACATATAAAATAAGGCATTTATTGCCACGTCCTGCATATTACAGGAAACATTCAACAGTTAATAGCTTTTATTATTATTCCAGAAACTTAAATAGCAACCAGTTTCACAAAACTCAGAAAGAGCAGTAGTTTTGATGAATAAAATGTCTACACTATTTCTAGTGAGTAGAACTGTTTAATCAGCATTGCTGTCAAAATAGCTGTCTCCATAGAAATGCCAACATCTTGCCATCAGCAGAGTATGTGAAGTGCTTTGGCACCAATCCATTCCCATGTTCTCCCTGGGAACCATCACACAAACACCCAGGGATAGGTGATCCAGGCAGGCTGTTTCACTGATGTAATCATTATAATCTGTATCTGGTGATAGGATCTGCCTCATACGATGATTTTGAGGGTTAGATAAACTAACATATGCAAAAGGTCCCAGTTCACTTACTATTATCAGGAAATACAAGGCTCAGAGACATTAAATACCATATTCAAGATCACGTGGAAAGTCCACATGATCTTGAATATGGTATAATGTCTCTGAGAATAGAATACAGTTTCTCGGATTCTTAGAACTTGTATCTATGTGTTCATAAACATTACGCTCCACAACTTACAGACTGTGCTGGAGGCAAGTTCAACCTCTCCTATCCTTAATATTTTCATTTTTAAGATATAGGAGTTAAGGTACCTCTGTACAGGACTGCTAAGATAATTAAATGAGCTATATAAAGCACTTAGAATAGTGTGTGGCATGTAGAAGTTCAATAAGTGTCATCAAGCGTTCTATTACTATAGTTATTTTTGTCTGGGGCACTTTCACTTTAAAATGTAACTCTTAGAATTAGGTCACAACCCATGGGAGGAAAATGCAGTGAGGAGGGACTCCAGCCCAGGGTTTACTTGATTCTCCAGTTCAGTAAATATCAGCTCCATTATTCTGTTGCTCAGTTTATAAACCTTGCAGTCATTCTTGACTCCTCCCTTTATCATATCCCACGTTCACTCTGTCAAGAAATTCTTTTGGCACTGACTTCAGACTAAGTCCAGAATCTGACTCCTTTCTGTCACCTCCACGACCACCACCCTGACCCAGACCAAAACCATCTCTCAACTGGTCTATTGCAACAGCCTCTCGACTGCTCTCCAGACTCCTTTGACCTTTCCCCCTTCAGTCTATTTTCAACACAGCGGCCAAAGTGACCCTGTTACGATCTACATTAGGTCACATTACTCTTCTACTCTCCTGCTATTTTTCTGCATTTCTCCCTAGGTAGCTGCATAGATATGCCTCTCAACTTCTGTGTTAGTCATCTACTACTGCTGGACAAATTACCACAAAGACAGCAGCTTGAAACAATACCCACTTATTTCACAGCTTCCAGGAAATACTATGCAGCTATAAAAAAGGAATGAGATCATATTTTTTTTTTTTTTTTTTTTTGCAGGGACATGGATGGAGCTGGAAGCTGTCATCCTCAGCAAACTAACGCAGGAACAGAAAACCAAACACCACATGTTCTCACTTATAAGTGGGGAGCTGAACAATGAGAACACATGAACACAGGGAGGGGAACGTCACACACTGGGGCCTGTTGGCTGGTGGGGTAGGGGGCTGGAGAGCATTAGGAAGAATAACTAATGCATTTCCGGGCTCAATACCCAGGTGATGTGTTGATAGGTGCAGCAAACCACCATGGCACACATTTACCTATGCCACAAACCTGCACGTCCTACACATGTACCCCAGGAATAAAAACAAAAATAAAAATGATGTTTACCATCTCCAACCCAGAAGAGGGCCCTCACCAGAACTCAAATGTGCACCCTATCTCAGACTTTCAACCTCTACAACTGTGGTAAACAAATTTTAGTTGTTCAAAAGCCACCCAGTCTATAGTACTTTTTATAGCAGCTCAAATTGACTAAGATAAGGGTAAAAAATATCAACATGACTTATCACTGTTGACAATGACTTTGATTACTTGGCTGAGATTGTATTTGTCAGATTTCTTCACAATAAAATTATTCCTTCCCCCACCTTTTTTACACTGCACTCTGGAAGGAAGTTACTATGCACAACCCACACTTAAGGAGTGGGAAGTTGTGTGACATCTCCTTGAGAGCAGAGTGTCCACATGAATTGTTTGGAATTTTTATATACAGGAGATTTGCCTATTCTCCCCCATTGATTTTATTTTTAGGTTTTCTGCCAAACCTACCTCATTTTTTATTCAATTGTATATTGATATCACTTGTCCTGATCCATATCTATCTATCTATCTATCTGTCTATCTATCTATCTATCTATTTAGCTATAGTTTAATGATCCCTTTTGTTGCTCAATTTTTTCTAGGTTTGGTAAACAGGGAGCTCTTATACTTGGCTCCTATGCCCATTTGACATATCCTATACTTGTAGTTTTTTTTTTTCTTTAACATTTTATTACTTTCTGCTACAAGATTCCTCATCCTCTTGTATGTTTCCTGCCCCAGCTCCACAGTCAGCTATTTCTTCAATGAGCCCTGTTTCCTTTTATTAGAGAATAGCATTAGAATATTCCTTTTATTAGAGAATGGTATTAGAATATTCCTTTTATTAGAGAATGGTATTAGAATATTCTTTTATTAGAGAGTGGTATTAGAATATTCCTTTTATTAGGGAATGGTATTAGAATATTCCTTTTATTAGAGAATGGTATTAGAATATTCCTTTTATTAGGGAATAGTATTAGAATATTCCTTTTATTACAGAATAGTATTAGAATATTCCTTTTATTAGAGAATGGTATTAGAATATTCCTTTTATTAGGGAATGGTATTAGAATATTCCTTTTTATTACAGAATAGTATTAGAATATTCCTTTTTATTAGAGAATGGTATTAGAATATTCCTTTTATTAGGGAATGGTATTAGAATATTCCTTTGATTAGAGAATGGTCTTAGAATATTCCTTTTATTACAGAATAGTATTAGAATATTCCTTTCATTAGAGAATGGTCTTAGAATATTCCTTTCATTAGAGAATGGTATTAGAATATTCCTTTCATTAGAGAATGGTATTAGAATACTCCTTTGTTAGAGAATGGTATTAGAATATTCCTTTTATTAGAGAATGGTATTAGAATATTCCTTTTATTAGGGAATGGTAGAATATTCCTTTTATTAGAATGGTATTAGAATATTCCTTTTATTAGAGAATGGTATTAGAATATTCCTTTTATTAGAAAATGGTTTTAGAATATTCCTTTTATTAGAGAATGGTATTAGAAACCAAGATCTGGGGCACTAGGTGTGCTCATTGCAGGCATCCTTTGAGGCCATGTTAGCTGACAGAATAAGGAAATACAGGTTAAGGATCTCTCATCCAAAATTCCATGTGATTCCAACTCAAAAATCTAAAACATTTTTGAGTGCCAACATGACACTCAAAGGAAATGTTCAATGGTGCATTTGAGTTTTTGTATTTTTGGATTAGGGATGCTCAACTGGTAAGTATAATGTAGATACTTCCAAAATCTGAAAAACTCTAAACTTTGAAACCCTTTGGTCCCAAATATTTTGCATAAGTGATACTCAATATGTATATGTGTGTACACTAACCCATTTCTATGCATATAGCTATTTGTATATGCAACCGTCTATATCTTTATTAAGTTAAACATGAGTTCACACTGATGTTTTCAGTTGTAATCTACGACCACACATTCATTCTAGGTCTTCCACTTGCTTGTCTTCATACTCCTACTGTAACGCTGAGAAACCCGGCACCCATCATCTGTCAACTATTTATTTAATTGCTCAATTTCAGTATACATTTATAGTGTTTTCAGAATTGTTAATCCATATCCTTGTTGGAAACAATCTTACCAATTGAGTACAGTGTTTATGTGTAGCTTAATTTGGCTTTGGTACACTACACTCATTTTCAAAGTTAATTAAGTCAACATGCCTTCTTCCTGTACTCATGTCAGTGAGGTTATTTCATACATTTATAATACGGTGAAATTCTCCTCTCACATTCTACATTCCATCCTTGGGACCTTAACCGCTTTTTTTTTAAAGATCCATACATTAAGAATAATTCTTTGTACTGTAAAGTTGTATGGGTTTTGACAAATGCATAATGTCATATATCCACCAATACAGTATTAAATCAAAATTTCATCCCCCTAAAAATTCCCATGCTTAATCTGTTCAATCCTCTCTTCCCCAGCTCTGAGCTCTGACAGCAGCTCAACCTTTTGTTGCCTCTACAGTTTTGCCTCTTAAGAATGTCATATATTTAGAATTATACAACATGATTCCAGATAGGTTTCTTTAACTTAGCAATATAGATTTAAGATTCATTCATGTCTTTTTGTGGCTTGATAGCTCATTTTGTAATACTAATTAGTATTCCATTGTATGGATGCACTACAAATTGTTTAACCATTCACCTATTGAAGAGCATTTCAGTTGTGTTCACATTTTGGTGACTACAAATAAAGCCATTATAAACACTTCTGTGCAATTTCTAGCATGGGTGTACGTTTTAAAATTAGCTGGGTAAATACATACGAGTGTAATTTTTGTGGTAAGTCTATGTTTAGCTTTGAAAGAAACCGCTAGATTTTATCCAACAGTGTTACACCATTTTGCTTTAGCAAGAGCAATGCCTGAGAGTTCCTGTGGCTCTGGATCCTCACCAGCATTTGGCATTTTTTTTTTACTTTTAATGTATTATTTTACCCATTGAGATAAGGATGGGATCGTACTTATTGTTGCTTTAGCTTACAATTATCTAATAGAAAATGACATTAAGGATTTTTGTATGATTATTTGCTATTTGTGTATCTTTGATGAGGTTTGTGTTCAGAAGTCTTGCTCATCTTTAAATTAGATTTTTATCTAACTTCTTGCATTTTAAGAGTTCTTTGTATATTTTAGATTCAAAATGTTTATTAAATGTGTGTTTCGCAAACATATTCTACCAGTTGTGGCTTGTCTTTCCATTCTCTTAAAAGCGTCTTTCACAGAGAAGAGGTTTTTAGCTTTAGTAAAGCGCAACTTGCTGACTTTTTCATGGATTGTGCTTTTAATATAAAAACTCAGTGCCAAATCTAAAGTAACCTGCATTTTCTCCTATGTTTTCTTATAGAAATTTTATTGTTTCCATTTTATATCTACATCAGTGATACATTATGAATCAATTTCTGTGAAAGCTTCATAGGCTGTGTGTAGGTTTATTTATTTATTTTTCCCATATGGATGTACAATTTATTTAGAAGATAGATATTTTTACTGTTTACTTTCCTTTATTCCTTTGTCAAAGATCAGTTAGCTATATTTGAGTGAGTCCGTTCCTGCACCCTTTTATTCTGTTCTCTTCATCTATGTATTCTTTTGGCAATACCACTTTGCCTTGTTTACTGTAACTTTATAATACGTCATGAAGTTTGTTAGTGTCAGTCTGCCAATTTTGTTGTTCAAATTCAGTGTTTCTTGTCTTTTCTAGGTCTTTTTCCTTTCCATATAGATTTAGAATCAATTTGTCTATTGCCACAAAATGACTTGCTATATATTTGATTGATATCGTATTGAATCTGTATAGATCAAATTGGGAATAATTGGTATATTGACCATATTGAGCCCTGTAAACCAAGGACACAGAATATCTCTCCATTTCTTTAGATATTCTTTTATTTCTTTCATCAGAGTTTTATAGTTTTCACCATATAGATACTGAATATATTTTGTTAGATTTATACTTAAGTATTTCATTTTTTGATGCTAATGTAAATGATATTGCATTCTAATTTCAAATTCTACATGTTTTGGGGTGATGTATAGGAAAACCATAGATATTTACATATTTACATTGTATCTGTGACTTTCTTATGTTTACTTATGTTGCATGAGTTTTTGTTGACTTTTGGAATTTTCTACATGGACAGTTATGTTATCTGCAAATTCATCCCCACATTACTTACATTTTATTTTCTTTCCTTGTATTATTGCATTTGCTAATGCTTCCAGTATGAGCTTCAATAGGATTGGTGGAGAAGCAATTCCTGCCTTGTTTCCAGTCTTCAGGAAAACGTGTCCAGTTTCTTACCATTAAGTATGATGTTAACTTCAGGTTTTCATGGTTCTTTATCATGTTAAGGAAAATCTCCTCTGTTTACAGTTTGCTGAGAGTTTTTATGTTGAATGTGTGTTAGATTCTTCTAGAATGCTGCTTAGGTTCCAACTGAACGGCCGTATGGTTTCATTTTTAAGTGTATTGACACGGTGGATCACATTAATTGATTTTCACATGTAGAACCAACTTTGCCTACTTGGAATAAACCCTAACTTCTCATAATATATAATTATTTTTATATAGTATTAGATTCAATTTGATAATTTTTTGAGAATTTTTACATCTGTGCTCATGAGAAGTATTTGTCCATGGTTTTTCTTTTGCAATATCTTTATATGAACTTGCTATTAGTAAAATGCTACAGAAAATGAATAAGCAATTTTTATCTCTGATTCTATTTTCTGGAAGAAATAGTGAAGATTTTTTAATTTTATTTATTTAGTTTGTTAGTTTTTTGCTTAAATGTTTAGTAGACTTCACCAGTGAGAACATCTGGGTATGGAGCTTTCTTTTTTGGAAGTTTATCAACTTTGGACTCAGTTGCTTTGATAGATACAGACTATGTCTTCTTTATGGGTTTCAATAGCTTGTGTATTTCAAAGAATTCATCTGTTTCATATTTGTATTAAATTTGTGGGGGAGAGAATTGTTTGTAGTATTCGTTTTTGTACACATCTAATGTTTATGGAATCAGTAGTAATGATGTTTCTTTCATTTATAATATTAGTAACTTGTTTCTTTTTTTTCTTTTTTTGAGGTGGAGTCTCGCTCTGTTGCCCAGACTAAAGTGGCGTGTTCTCAGCTCACTGCAACCTCCGCCTCCTGGGTTCAAGTGATTCTGGTGCCTCAACCTCCCGAGTAGGTGGGAGGGAGTACAGGTGTGCGCCATCACGCCAGGATAATTTGTTTGTTTGTTTTGTTATTTTTAGTAGGACGGAGTTTTGTCATGTTGGCCAGGCTGTTCTCAAACTCCTGACTTCAGGTAATCCCCCCAACTTGGCCTCCCAAAGTGCTAGGATTACAGGTATGAGCTACCTCGCGGGGGCTCTTCTCTGTTTTTATTGCTTAGCCTGGTTACAGTTTAATTGTTGAATTGATCTTTATAAAGAACCAGCTTTGGGTTTTGTCGATTTTAATTATTGATTTCTGTTTTCGATTTCATTGATTTCTTCTCTAATTTTGGTTATTTATTCTGCTTGCTTGAGGATAAAATTGCTCTTCTTTCTGTACTGATTTTAAGTTTCTTATTTTCTAATACATGTATTCAATGCTGCAAGTCTCCCTCTAAGCACAGCTTTCACTGCATCAACTACACTTCCTAAAGTTGCAGTTTCATTTCATTTAGTACAAATAATTTTTAATTTCTCTTGAGACTTCTTTGATACATGTATCATTTAGAAAAATGTTACTTTCCAAATATATGAAGATTTTGCATCTATTTTTTCTGATATTGATATCTGGTTAAATTCCATTGTTATCTGATAACATATTTGTACAATTTCTATTAGCATTAGTTAAGGTATGTTTCATGGTCCATGATGTAGCCTATAGTGGTTTTAAATCAGTAACCTGGCTGAATCTCAAAATTAATTTTCTGTTTTCTTTCTTTCCTTCTTTCCTTCCTTCCTTCCTTCATTCCCTTCCCTCCCTCCCTCCCTTCCTTCCCTTCCCTCCCTCCCTCTCTCCCTCCCTCCCGCCTTCCTTCCTTCCTTCCTCCTTCCCTTCCCCTCTCTCTCTCTTTTTCTTTCCTTCTTTCTTTCTTTCTGAATCTCACTTTATCACCGAGGCTAGAGTGCAGTGGCTCAATCTCAGCTCAATACAGCGTCCACCTCCTGGGTTCAAGGGATTCTTGTGCCTCAGTCTCCCAAAGTAGCTGGAATTACAGGTGTGTACCAGCATGCCCAGTTAATTTTTTTTTTTTTTTTTTTTTTTGTATTTTTAGTAGAGATGGGGTTTTGCCATGTTGGCCAAGCTGCTCTCAAATTCCTGACCTCAAGTGATCCACCTGTCTTGGCCTTCCAAATTCCTAGGATTACAGGCATGAGCCACTGTGCCAGGACCAATATTACTTTTCTTCATGGTCCATCCTTTATACCCACAAGAACACATTATAAATGAATACTTATTCCCTTCCGTTAATTGAAACACAGATATAAAAAGGTAAGGACCTGTTTTGAGTTCTTGTTTAGAACAGTAATCATGCACTAACTGGCCTCCACAGCAATTGTGTTTAGCATGAGGAACAGGTAATACACATAAATAAGTAAATGACACGGTGTATCAGCAGGTGATAAGTGCTATAGATGAACAAAAGTAGATCTGACATGTAAAGAACTTGGAAATTATCATTCCTGTCATTGTAATAAAAATACATCTGAATAAACTGAAAATCACCTTTTTCTGGAATCAATCAGGTAATTGAGGTTACAGGGCAAATACCATCCTGAAATCTGCAGAGGCAGGCAAATATAATGAATCCTAGCCAAGATCTTCCTGCCTTCAGCAGAAGCCATAGAAATCATAAACAGGTAGAAACACACATGGGAATTATGAAGAACTTTTGGAGGTTAAGTGTGGTCTGACTTGAGGGTGAGAAACTGTTAGGGTGCCATTTTTAAGTAGAGACCCAACCTTTTTTGGGGGAACTCCCCTGTCAGATTATCACAAATAAGAGCCAAGAAATACCTCCTCCTGGCTCTTGCAGGGGGGAGGGAAGAGGATAAACTTTGTGAAATAATCCCAGAATATTCTCCATAAATAGAGGTATTCTTCAAGAGAAACACTTCACCAGAAGCTTAGTTCATCTGTGAAAGCACATTTGCTTGACCCTAGCTACCTCTAGTCTTTCTGGCTTACCTACAGGAGGGAAAACAAAGGTAAAAAACAACTGTGAATGTCACAGTCCAGAAGAAACCAAAGCAGCTAGAAGAAGAGGGAAAGGGAACATGAGGTTTAACCTACACTTAGGCTTTTTTATATGGTGAGAAGAAAAGATCAAAAAAAATAAAATAAGGAAATCAAAGTGAATGCCTGTTTTCTGACTCAACCTGTTGCAAGAGGCAGGAACCACAAGAGAGAGCTGTGCATTTGGGTATGATCTCCCAATGCTCAGTGATCCCATCAAATAGTACACATGGGCAGACAGGTATCACGGAAATTAACTTATTCCGGTAGGTATTCTCTCCTCTTCAGGAGGTACAGAAAGGTGATGAAGAGAGGAACAGAATCTTATACTTAGCAATCAGTGTCATGGTATGGATAATCTCAATGTGTGGGGAAAGGGGACACACAGGATGGCTGGGTAGTTCAGGAAAGACTGTCAAGAAGAAATGCCTTAGCATAGTCTGCAAGGGTAAGAGGGAACTTGATAAAGAATGGGAAGGAGGAGAGACAGACATTCTGGCCAGAGCAAGGCTCATGAACACAGACTCGGAGGCAAGAGAGAAAAAGGTCTATTTAGTAGATTACAAGGAATTCAGTGTAACTGGAATATTGAGTGTCGTGAAGGAAGTGGAGCAGATCAGAAAATGAAGTTGAAGCAGGAGGCATGGGTCAAATAATACAGAATATTGTATGTATGACCAAAGAACTCAGACTTCACGAAGAGCAATGAAGAAACCATTGAAGGAGAATGGCACATCAGATTTCTATTTTAAGAAGATGATTTAGATTAATGTATGGAGAATGGATTGTAGGCGGTGTTATTGAGTGTCCTGATGATATCACAGTTACCCTGATTTGATCATTACACAGTCTATGCATGTATCAAAATATCACATATACCCCAGAAATACGTAGAGCCATGAAGTATCAACAACAACAATAAATATCAGGAACATCAAACAGAAGTTCCAGTGTCTCGCATTAATCTAAATGAGAAAGGCTAATGGTCTACAACATCATTATCGGAATGGCATGTACAAGTCTGGGTGAATTTGGGAAATAACTAAGAGGTAGAATCTGTTGGCATTTATTAGACAAGGGTAGATGGAGGAGAGAAGAGGGACTCAGTGACGATCCCAGGAATACATATCCCCGACCAGATATCTATTTCCAGTACCAACAGTGCCTTTGAAAAATGGTGTCTTTGAGTAGCTTCTCAAAGGTTTTATGCCATGAAGGTAATTGTTTAAAGATATATTCCGTCTTAATTAGAGCCTGCAGAATAGGAAAACTTTGGGTGAGTTTAAATTTCTGGTGAGGAATGTAAACACACACATTTGTAACAACTTGTGGAAGTGAAAAAACTCTCTCTATATAATGTGCACTCGTGGTGTGTAATAAGAAAGTTTTCAGTTCAAGCAGCAACTAGTTATAAAACTATAACTGCAGAAAGTATGATAAATTGGGGACTCATTAAGTGTTTATTCCTTGCTAGGTCTGTCCTTGTTATTGATAAATCAGTTATAGACAAAGTGAGTTTGTAACTCTTCAGTTGGACAACTTTAAAAAAATATGAAGCATTTACTGCCCTGAACTATTTACCTGATTCAATTATCTTAATTTGCTCTGTAAAAGCATTGCCAAAATATGTCAGATTTCAATCTGACATATCATCTTAGCAGGGGTGAAGTGTGATTATGAAATTGGACACAAATTTATCTACCAAGAACACCATTTCTGAAATATTTTTGCCTAAAATGTTTTTTCTCATATAAACTTATGAGACTGTCAGGGGTGAAATTTTAAAGGTCAACGAATATATCCCCTTTTCAGGCGTAGATGAAACTAAGAACTATAAAAACTTGGTTAAGGAACCTGCCCATTGTCATGTGACACCTTTGGAACTGAGTCAGACTCGAAAGCATTGGTTTTCAAACTATCAGGTGGTTGATTATGACTGTCTTGCACCTCTATGTGTGACTAGTCTCCAAATGTGGATGGGTGCTGTTATTAATTTAAAAAAGGATAAAACACAAATGTATTTGAAAGCATTATGGTACTTAGAAAACGTTTATAAAAATTAATGCCTTTATTCTCAATCAACAAACACGAATATTGTAACTCCCTTTATGTGGATAGAGGTCAGTAACATTATGGGAGGGCATTGATAAAGTGTGGGTTGAGACTCGAAAATTGGGAAACTTTTTGTTGTGGGTTGAATTACGTTCCCCAAAAGATGTGTTGAAGTTCTAATCTTCAGTATCTGTGAATGTGACCTTATTAGGAAATATGGTCTTTAAGATGAACTCAAGATGAGATTATACTGAACTTCAGTGGGTCCTAATCCAATATGACCGACATCTGTTATAAGAAGAGGAGAAGAAATACGTAGGAAAAACACCATGTGACTACCGAGGCAGAGACTAGAACCATGCATCTACAAGTCTAGGAAAGCCAAGGATTGTTGACAACACGAGAATCTAAGAGAGAGACACAGAGCAGATTCTACCCTAGAGACTTCAGAGAGATTGTGGCCCCGCTGATACCCTGATTCTAGACCTCCTTCCCCCAGAACTGTGACACAATGTATTTCTGTTGTTTTAAGTCACCTAATTTGAGGAACTTTATTTTAACAGCCATTGCAAACTACCATACTGCTCTTCTGCAAACAGTTGATGTGGAGGACTGCCAGCAGTCCATCGGAGAAAGCTCTTTGAATAAATGTTGTCATTATGTGCTGTTTATTTGCCTAACTTATTTTTGTTCACTTAGACACTATTGTTTTCAGCTCAGTGCTTTCAACTATACTGTGTCCTGAATGGAGTTTAACTAGTGTATCTTCCTGCTCCTCCACTGTCTATTCTCCAACCCTATTATACCTACTCCTCTGTCTTCAATGATGGAGGGCTACACATTGCATTTGCAGATTAGGTTTGTTTTAGAGAAAGAAAGTGGATGAGGTAAAACAGTGATTACTTTTATAAGCTGTCCTATATTTTCTTTTTATTTCTAAACTCTCTTTGCTTTTGTTGCAAACATTAAAGATTGCTTCCTCGCTGGTTCTTTTCTTCCAAATTAAGCTCCATATATCCTTTCATCTGCATCCTAACTGGATATTTGGGCCTCTTCTGCTGTACCAGCCAAAGATTAAAGCAGAAGTCAATATCGAGGAAAGGTAACAGAGAAACATGAAGTAAGGTATTTCTGTGGCATAAAATAAACATAATTATTCCCCTTGGCAATTATCTTCCAATTAGATACACAGGTAATCTCCTCACTTTATTGTTCAATATAGTCAAGTGTGTGGCTTCTTACACGTTAATTTGATAGTGGCTTTAAATCTTGCTCTTTCACTTACATCATATTCTGTTATTAAACTTTGGAGTTAGGAGAGATCTTAGACATCAGTGAGCTCAGTGAGAAGGCTGGAAATGCTGAGACTTGCACAGTCTCACAGAATTAACTGATGTTAGAATTGAGCCTTCAACCCAGGCCTCCTGTGCCCTGGTCCAGCATTCTTTCAGCCAAATCTCTCTCCTCTTTAGATAAAAGATTAGTTTCCTTTCAGAAAGTGATATTGGTTTTCCTTTTGCAGGCAAGTGTACTCGAGTTCGAGGTCTGATCTCTTTCAATGTAGAGAGGGCAGAACTTCCCTGCAGAGTCACCTACTCCAGTTATTTCGTTTTGCAACTAGAGCTGCAAAACTCACCTTCCCATCAATAGAATGAAAGCTTCAGATGATAAGATAGCTAATAGCTAATTCACAATACAATTTCCAGATTAAGCTGTGTAAATTTCTTAGTTTTGATAATTGTACTATGGCTTTACAACAGGTTAACATTAGGGAAAGTTGGGGTGAGAGACATGAAGGAACGCTATAAATTTTGATACTTTTCTCTCTGTCTAAACTTGGTTCAAATTTTAAAAATTGTAAAGATGAAATAAATGGGAATTTGAAATGTACCAATGGCTTTTATAGTCAATCTTATTCCTGCAAATGTGTGTGTGTATTACTCAGGACATTCTTTATATAGTAAATGCTGACTTTATACTGTTATAGCATAGTAAGTTTGCTAAGTCTCTCTTATCATCTTGTGAAAATTGTGTTTTGCTAAAAGTCATTATAGGACAGATTGTGTGCTCGGTGGCTATAATTTGCACAAAGTAAAGATATTTTGTGAGAGACAAAGAGTACTATGGGGGGAAATGCAATGATTGAACAATCCTCTATTGGAAAGACCACAGCACCCCACGTCTTCTGGGGAAAGTATGAAGTTAATCAACTCGAGTCCAAAACTGGTAGAATCTTCTCTCCAAGCTCATTCCTATATAATCAACTGTTAAGTGTCTACAGTTTGGAAACTTCTGTGCATGTTGGGCAGACAGACAAGCACATAGGTGACTATTACATACTTTAATAAGTGTTATAGTAGAGGGAATCCCATGGCTCTATTAATGCACAATGGATGAGAATGTCTAACTTTGTCTTTGTGGTGAACATGTCAGGGAGAACATCCTGAAGAGGGGACTACCCAGGGCTGAATCTTTAAGCAGAACAGGAGGTATCCAAGCACAGAAAGTGAGGACTATAGAGAGGCCTTCCAAGCAAAGAGAGGAATAAAAGCACAAGTATAAGAAAAGTTTGGCATGTTTGGTCAAGTAGCTCATTACGGTTGGATCATGAGATGTACACGTATATCAAGGAGTACTGGGGCAAGGCCTTTCATTTTGAATCATTTGAGGAGACAGAAGCAACATGATCTACTTTTGTTTCAGAAGGATCACTCTGGCTGCAGAATGGAAAGTGGATTGGAGGTCAACTAGAATGGAAACAGAGAAGGTAGTGAGAAAATTATTGTAATAGACCACACGAGAGAGGATGGTGGCTTGAAGCAGGGTGGTAGCAGTAAGGGTGATCGAGAAGTGTACTCCTCAAAGATACTTAGGATATGCATTTGAAAGAACTTGGTGCTTTATTTGATGTTAAGGTTCACTGAGAGTGACAGATGATGTTGAGATTTTCGCTTTTCATAATGAACCAGCTTCAACTTCTTTCTTATCATATCTTCCACCTCCTTGTGTAACTGAAAAGGACACTTCTTCTCCCGGGGCCTTCTTATCTGAAGTGGCAGAGTAAAGGGAACTATATGTGCTCTCAGATACAGTTTATGGGGGATGCCAAAATGACATAGGCCAAAAAATGTTCTTACCATTTTGTATTCAGTTACAATCATTGAGTTTTCAAAAAATTGAATAAACATACTCTGGTTTCAGTATGAATCTATTATTTTCTAGGCAAAATCCTAGTATGGAATGGGAGAGAAAGTGCAGACAGATTACACTGCCCCCTAAGCATCAATTACTCTTGCTATATGACTGCTCAAGTGGTGGACCCTAAAGTAGTGATAGTGTCACTACTGCTTTCCATGGCCTTTTCTAAAATATTATTCTTCTATGCTGTGGTTAAATCTCTGTGCTATTCTGAAAGCTCTATCATTCAGCTTTAAAATTCTCTCCCTCTTCATATTTCTATCAACTCTACCCTACTCATTCATCCAGGATCTTGGCACATGCTTCACAGTTTTCCTGTCTACTCAAAGTCCCTCCATTATCTTAAGATGACATCAGTGCCTATGTGGATGACCCAATCTGCATATCCTGGCCTCCTAGTTCCAATGTCCCTCTTGTCCAGTCTTTTTCAGTTAGCTCTCCCATAGCTACACCCTGGACCTAATCATTATTCATAACTGCTGCACTTCCAAAACGTCTAATTCCAGAGCCCATTTTGTTACCACAACTACCTGTCCTTTCAGTTTTATGGTTCAACTAGTAGCACAACTGTTATTTAATCTCTTTAGGATACCCAAAGTATTTACTCACTCTTTTCTTCTCATCAATTAGTAGTCCCCTTTCTCAACTTCCCTTTTAACCAACCTATTTCCATAGCTAACCATTTCAATGTCTTGCCAATACCCCAAAAGCCTTACATTATGTCCTTTCATTGCAAAGGAAAACTCGAATATTTTTGCAAAAACCCAACTGCGCGTTAATCCAACTGGCTAACTTCTCTGATGGTGCCAATAGTGAGCTGAATTCTTTAAAAATTGTGATTCCACAGTGCAAATGACTTATAATATGAATTCATGAATATGAACTCCCAGTGGGCCCTCAATTCTTCATGGAAAACATTTCATATTTCTATGGCCAATCTGATTTCCCTATGTCCACAAAGGCTACTTCAAATTTTTTTTTTCACATCTGAACGCTGCCTTATATCCCTTTTTGTAGATAAACCTTTTTTCTCCTGTTTTATCAAGGGAAATAAAGTTACAGAAGGAAAATTCTGTGTCCCCCATCATACACACGTCTGCCTGAACCTAAATCTACTCATTTTTGTCATAAGACCTGTCTATCCTTCAAGCTGAGGCCAGACACCCAACTCAAGCTTCAGACAGCATAATCTCCCACTCTTTCAAGACCTTTGCATTCAGGAAACTTTAATTATTGTTTGCTCCTTCTCTTTATTATTTTCAACCTTTATCTCTCAAATAAGTGATTTGCCTCAGCTTTTATACATGCTTAGTTCTTTTGCATTGAAAGAAAAATAAACATCCACTTAATACCCACTCTTCTTCCCTGTACAGACAGACTTATAGGTAGGTTGCTTATACTCACTGCTTCCAGTTCTTCCCCCTCTTCACACCTCAGCCAACACAAACCAGCTGCCGTAATGCTTCCAGTGTAACAGTTCAGTGGGAAAAAATTATACCTCAGGCTTCTCACAGTTCACACCGTAAGTCAATGACTTTCAAACTATGCCTGCAAAGTCCTGGACTTTGTGAATCTGATTCAGGGACCACTGTGGGGGTGAAAAAGAAGAAGCCTAAACTAATGGAACTGCACATTCTTTGCTGTTTCAAAAAACCCAGCTCCATTTTTATTTTTTATTATTGGATTATCACATAATATTTCATTTAAAAATGTAGTTATATTTAATCAAATAGACCTAACAGACCTCTACAGAACTCTCAACTCCCAAACAACAGAATATACATTCTTCTTATCACCACATGGCACATACTCTAAAACTGACCACATAATCAGACATAAAACAATTCTCAGGCAAAGTCAAAAAGGCAGAAATCATACCAGCCGCAACCTCGGACCACAGTGCTATAAAAGTAGAAATCGACACTAAGAAAATTGCTTAAAACCATACAATTACATAAAAATTAAATAACATGCTTCTGAATGACTTTGGGGTAGATATTCAGATTAAGGCAGAAATCAAGAAATTTATTTAAAACTATGTGAGAACAACGACATAATATACCAGAATTTCTGGAACACAGCTAAGGCAGTATTAAGAGAGAAGTTTAAACGCCCACATCAAAAGGTTAGAAAATTCTCAAATTAATAACCTAACTAGAGAAACTAGACAAGCAAGAGAAAACCAATTCCAAAGCTAGCAGAATATAAGAAATAACCAAAATCAAAGCTGAACTGAAGAAAACTGAGACATCAAAACCATGCAAAATATCAATGAATCCAGCAGTTAGTTCTTTGAAAAAAAAGCCCAGGACCAGAGGGTTTCACAGTCAAATTCTAACAGATATATAAAGAAGAGCTGATACGATTCCTACTGCAACTATTCCAAAATCTTGAGGAGGAGGGTGTCCTCATCAACTCGTTCTATGAGACCTGCAATATCCTGATACTGAAGCTTGGCAGGCACATCACAAAACAGAACATTTCAGGCAAATATTCTTGATGAACATCCTGCAGAGGCTTTGCTGAGCTGCTGTGGGCTCCGCCCAGCTGCCCCTGTGAACTTTCCTGCAATCCTATTTATAGGGATGTAGTTAGAACTGTCTCGGCAATGGCGGGCTGCCTTGGCAATGGCAAACTACTTCCGTAGTGGTGGACTGCCTCGGTAATGGCAGACGCCCCCTCCCCACAGAGCTGGCCCGTCCTGGGTTCCACTGTGCTTGCTGTGAAGCTCTCAGTCCAGAGCGTTTCTGATTACTGTTTTTTTGTGGGGGGTGGGACCAGCTGAGCCTGATCACCTGGCTCCCTGCCTCAGAGCCTTTTTTTAGTTGAACAGTCGACTGTCTCCCAGGTGTTCCAGTCGCCTGATGAAAAGGTGCCGGGGATTGTGTGATTTCCCCTGCGGCAACCCACTGTGCAGGCTGAAACAGTGGCCCTGAGATTCGTGGCGCTTTTTTGCCCAGGAATATCCTGGCCTGGCTCCCTGTTTCAGTCCCCTTTTTAATCAGATGAATGGGCGACTCTGCCTTCCCGGAGCTCCAATCACCTGCTAAAACAGCACCCGGACCCGTGTATTTTGTACGTAGAACCACTGCCCCGGGGTGCGGCAAACAGCTGCGCTGGTGAAAACAGCCTCGCCGGCCAAACCAGCCGCGCTGGCGACCCATGGGGCTCCTCCGCCTGGGAATCTCCTGGTCTGTGGGCAATAAAATTCCGTCTGGAAATGCGGCGTCCACTCACCCTCTGCGCTTTCACTGGCAGCTGCAATCCTGAGCTGCTCCTAATCAGCCATCTTGGATCCCTCTCCCCTCTTTGGATTATTTTTTATCTCTTTCTCTTCCATTATTGCTCTGGCTAGGACTTCCAGTATTATTTTGAATAGGAGCGGTGACAGAGCGGCATCATTGTCTTGTTCCAGTTTTTAAGGGGAGTGCTTCCAGCTTTTGTCCATTCAGTATGATGTTAGCTGTGGATTTATAATAGATGTCTCTAATTATTTTGAAGTATGTTCCTTCAACACCTAGTTTATGGAGGTTTTTGAGCGTGATGTGATGTTGAATTTTACTGAAAGTCTTTTCAGCATCTTGAAATGATCATGTGGCTTTTGGTTTTTGTTCAGTTTATGTGGTAAAATTCATGTATTGCCTTGCGTATGTTGAACCAGCCTTGCAACCCAGGGATATCATGCCTCCTTGATTACGGTGGATTAACTTTTTGATGTGCTGCTAAAGTCAGTTTGATAGATTTTTTTTTGAGGATATTGCTACTATGTTTTTGAGGATGTTATCAAGAATATTTGACTGAAATGTTCTGTTTTTGTGATGTGCCTGCCAAGCTTCAGTATCAGGATATTGCAGGTCTCATAGAACGAGTTGATGAGGACACCCTCCTCCTCAAGATTTTGGAATAGTTGCAGTAGGAATCGTATCAGCTCTTCTTCATATATCTGTTAGAATTTGGCTGTGAAACCCTCTGGTCCTGGGCTTTTTTCGCTTGGTAGGCTTTATATTACTAATTCAATTTTAGAATTAAAATGTCTTTTGAATCATTCAATTTCTTCCTGGTTCAGTCTTGGAAGTTTGTATGTGGCTAGGTGTTTTTCGTTTACTCAAGATTTTCTAGGTTATGCACACAGAGGTGTATATAGTAGTCTCTGAGGGATTTTTGTATTTCTTTTCATTTGTGTGAGGTCAGTTTTAATGTTCCCTTTGCCAGTTCTGGTTGTGTTCATTTGGGTCTTCTGTTTTTTCTTTTACTACTCTAGCTAGTGGTATATCTATCTTATTATTTTTGAACAAGCAAGCACTCAGAGATTTCATCACCACCAGGCCTGCTTTACAAGAGCTCCTGAAAGAGGCACTAAACATAGAAAGGAACAACCAGTACCAGTCATTCCAAAAACTTACCAAATGGTAAAGAGCATCAACACAATGAAGAAACTGCAGCAACTAACGGGCAAAACAGCCAGCTAGCATCAAAATGGCAGGATCAAATTCACACATAACAATATTAACTCTAAATGTAAATGGGCTAAATGCACCAATCAAAAGACACAGACCGGCAAATTGGATAAAAAGCCAAAACCCATAGGTGTGCTGTATCCAGGAAACCCATCACACATGCAAGGATACACAAAGGCTCAAAATAAAGGGATTGAGGAAGATTTACCAAGCAAATGGAGAGCAAAAAAGCAGGAGTTGCAATTCTCATCTCAGATAAAATAGACTTTAAACAAACAAAGATCAAAAGAGACAAAGAAGGACATTACATAATGATAAAAGGATCAATGCAACAAGAAGAGCTAACGATCCTAAATATATACGCACCCAATACAGGAGCACCTAAATACATAAGGTAAGTTCTTAATGACTTACAAAGAGACTTAGACTCCCACACAATAATAGTGGGATACTTTAACACCCTGTTGTCAATATTAGACAGATCAACGAGACAGAAAATTAACAAGGATATCCAGGACTTGAACTCAGACCTGGACCAAGCAAACCTAACAGACGTTACAGAACTCTCCACCCCAAATCCACAGAATATACATTCTTCTCAGCACCACATCACACCTACTCTAAAATTGTCCACAGAATTGGAAGTAAATCACTCCTCAGCAAATGCAAAAGAACGGAAATCATAACGAACAGTCTCTCAGACCACAGTGCAATCAAGTAGAACTCAAAATTCAGAAACTAACTCAGAACCGCACAGCTTCATGGAAACTGAACAACTGGCTCTTGAACGTTGACTGAATAAAAAATGAAATGAAAGCAGAAATAAAGATGTTCTCTGAAACCAATGAGAATGAAGACACAACATACCAGAATCTCTGAGACGCATTAAAGCAGTCTCTAGAGGAAAATATATAGCAAAAAATGCCCACACGAGAAGCAAGGAGAGATCTAAAATTGACACTCTATCGTCAAAATTGAAAGAGCTAGAGGAACAAGATCCAAAAAACTTAAAACCTAGCACAAGACAAGAAATAACTAAGATCAGAGCAGAACTGAAGGAGATAGAGACACAAAAAACCTTCATAAAATCAATAAATCCAGGAGCTGGTTTTTGAAAAGATTAACAAAATAGACCACTAGGCCAGATTAATAAAAAGAAAAGAGAGAATAATCAAATAGATGCAAGAAAAAACGATAAAGGGGATATCGCCACAGATTCCACAGAAATTAAACCATCATCAAGATCTATTACAAACAACTCTATGCACATAAACTCGTAAACCTGGGAGAAATGAATAAATTCCTGGACACTTGCATCCTCCCAAGCCTAAATCAGGTAGAAGTTGAAACCCTGAACAGACCAATAACAAAGTCTAAGTTGAGGCAGCAATTAAGAGCCTAACACCCAAAAAAAGCCCAGGTCCAGATGGATTCAAAGCCGAATTCTACCACATATAAACAGGGAGCTAGTACCAGTCCTTCTGAAACTATTCCAACAATACAAAAGAGGGAATCCTTCCCAAATCATTTTATGAGTCCAACATCATCCTGATGCTGAAAACCCGGCAGAGAGTCGGCAAGATTATGCAGCCATCAAAACCGATGAGTTCGTGTCCTTTGTAGGGACATGGATGAAGCCTGGAAACCATCATTCTCAGCAAACTGACACAGGCGACAGAAAATCAAACACCGCATGTTCTCACTCATAGGCGGGTGTATGAACAATGGGAACCCATGGACACAGGGAGGGGGAGAATCACACACTGGGGTCGGTGTGGAGAAAGGGGAGGGATGGTGGGGAGGTGGGGAGTTGGGGAGGGATAGCGTGGGGAGAAATGCCAGGTATAGGTGATGGGGAGGAAGGCAGCAAATCACACTGCCATGTGTGTACCTATGCAACAATCTTCCATGTTCTTCACATGTACCCCAAACCTAAAATGCAATAAAAATAAAAATAAAAATAAAAAAAAAAGAAAAGAAAACTTCAGGCCAGATCCATGATGAACATAAATTCAAAAATCTTCAATAAAATACTGGCAAATTGACTGCAACAGCACATCAAAAAGCTTATCCACCATGATAAAGTAGGATTCATCTCAGGGATGCAAGGCTGGTCTAAACATCCGCAAATCTATAAACATAATCCACCACATAAACAGAACCAAAGACAAAAACCACGTGATTATCTCAATTGATGCAGAGAAGGCCTTTGACAAAATTCAACAGCCCTTTATGCTAAAAACCCTCAATAAACTAGGTATTGACGGAAAGAATCTCAAAACAATAAAAGCTATTTATGACAAACCCACAGCCAATATCATACTGAATGGGCAAAAACTGGAAGCATTCCCTTTGAAATCTGGCACTAGACAAGGATGCCCTCTCATGACTCCTATTCAATATAGTACTGGAAGTTCTAGCCAGAGCAATCAGGCAAGAAAAAGAAACAAAGGGTATTCAAGTAGGAAAGGAGGAAGTCAAACTGTCTCTATTTGCAGATGACATGATTGTATATCTAGAAGACTCCATCGTCTCAGCCCAAAATCTCCTGAAACTGATAAGCACCTTCAGCAACGTCTCAGGACACAAAATCAATGTGTAGAAATCATAGGCATTCCTACACGCCAATAACAGACTTAAAGAGAGCCAAATCAAGAACAAACTGCCATTCACAATTGCCATAAAGAGAATAAAATACCTAGGAATACAACTAACAAGGAATGTAAAGGACCTCTTCAAGGAGAACTACAAACCACTGCTCAATGAAATAAGAGAGGACACAAACAATGGAGAAACATTCCATGTTCATGGCTAGGAAGAATCAATATCGTGAAAATGGCCATACTGCCTGAAGTAATTTACAAATTCAACGCTATCCCCATCAAGCTACCAATGACCTTTTCTCATAGAAACTGGAAAAAACCACCTTAAACTTCATATGGAACCAAAAGAGAGCCGCATAGCCAAGTCAATTCTAAGCAAAAAGAACAAAGTGGGAGGCATCACACTCCTGGATTTTCAATCTATATTACAAGGCTACAGTAATCAAAACAGCATGGTACTGATACCAAAACAGAGATATAGACCAATGGAACAGTACAGAGGCCTCGGAGGCAACACCACACATCTACAACCATCCGATTTTTGACAAACCTGACAAAAACAAGCAAATGGGGAAAGTATTCCCTGTTTAATAAATGGTGTTGGGAAAACTGGCTAGCAATACGCAGAAAGCAGAAACTGGACCCCTTCCTGACACCTTACACTAAAATTAACTCCAGATGGATTAAAGACTTAAACATAAGACATTAACACCATAAAAACCCTAGAAGAAAATCTAGGCAAAACCATTCAGGACATAGGCATAGGTAAGGACTTCATGACCAAAACACTAAAAGCATTGGCAACAAAAGCCAAAATAGACAAATGGGACCTAATCAAACTCCACAGCTTCTGCATGGCAAAAGAAACAGTCATTAGAGTGAATTGGCAAACAACAGAATGGGAAAAATTTTTGCAGTCTACCCATCTGGCAAAGGGCTGATATCCAGAATCTACAAAGAATTAAAACAGATTTACAAAGAAAAAACAAGCCCATTCAAAAGTGGGCGAAGGATATGAACAGACACTTTACAAAAGAAGACATACATGAGGCCAACAAACATATGAAAAAATGCTCATCATCACTGGTCATTAGAGAAATGCAAATCAAAACTACATTGAGATACCATCTCACAGCAGTTAAGAACGGAGATCATTAAAAAATCTGGAGACAACAGATGCTGGAGAGGATGTGGAGAAACAGAGAACACTTTTACACTGTTGGTGAGAGTGAAGTTAGTTCAACCATTGTGGAAGATAGTGTGGCGATTCCTCAGGACTTAGAAATAGAAATTCCATTTGACCCAGCAATCTCATTACTGGGTATATATCCAAAGGATTATAAATCATTCTACTACAAGGACACATGCACACGAATGTTCACTGCAGCACAGTTTACAAGAGCAAAAAAACTGGAACCAACCCAAATGCCCATCGATGATAGACTGGGACAGAAAAAAATGTGGCACATATACACCATGGAATATTATGCAGCCATCAAAAACGATGAGTTTGTGTCCTTTGTAGGTACATGGATGAACCTGGAAACCATCATTCTCAGCAAACTGACACAAGAACAGAAAATCAAACATCGCATGTTCTCACTCATAGGTGGGTGTTGACAATGAGAACACATGGACATAGGGAGGGAGTATCACACACTGGGGTTGTCAGGGGAAACAGGGGAGGGACAGTGGGGGGTGGGGAGTTAGGGAGAGATAGCATGGGGAGAAATGCCAGATATAGGTGATGGGGAGGAAGGCAGCACATCACACTGCCATGTGTGTACCTATGCAACAATTTTGCATGTTCTTCACATGTACCCCAAAACCTAAAATGCAATAAAAAAAAATAATCCAAATAGGAAGAGGGGGAAGTCAAAATATCTCTGTTTGCAGATGACATTATTCTATATATAGAAAATTCTATAACTCTCTGCTTTAAAGCTCCTTGATCTAATAAAAAAAAAATTCAGGCAAGCATCAGGATATAAAATCAATGCACAAAATCAGTAGCATTCCTATATACCAATAACATCCAAACTGACAGCACAATCAGAAATGCAATCCCATTTACAATTGACACAAAATGGATAAAATACCTAGGAACACAGCTAACCAGAGAAGCGGAAGACGTCTACAATGGGAATTACAAAATAGTGCTCCAGGAAAATCGGATATGACACAAACAAATGGAAAAACATTTCATGCTCATGGATAAGAAGAATCAATGTTGTTAAAATGGCTATACTGCACAAAGCAATTTACACATTCAACGTTATCTACTAAACTACCAATGACGCTCTTTATAGAATTTGTTAAACCTATTTTAAAATTTATATAGCCATGGAAATCCTAAGAAAAATAACAAAGCTGGAGGTATCACATTACCCAACTCCAAACTCCATTACAAGTCTACAGAAACCAAATCAGCATAGTACTGGTACAAAAACAGACTCATAGACCCATGAAACAGAACAGAGAACCCAGAAGAAATGCTACACACCTACAGCTATCTAATCTTCAACAAAGCTGACAAAAATAAGCAATAGGGAAAGGACTCCCTATTCAATAAACGGTGCTGAGATAACAGACTAGTCATATGCAGAAGACTAAAACTGGACCTCTTCCTTATGCCTTACACAAAAATCAACTCAAGATAGATTAAAGGCTTAAATGTAAAACACAAAACTATAACATCCCTGCAAGATAACCTAGGCAATACTATTCTGGAGAGGGGATCTGGCCCTTGATTTCGCTAGATTAAAGACTCCAAAAGTATTTGCAATGAAAACAAAAATTGACAAGTGTGACCTAGTTAAAGGTCCTCTGTACAGCAAAAGAAACTGTCAACAGAGCAAACTGACAACCTATAGAATTGGAGGTCATATTTGCAAATTATATATCTAATAGAGGTCTAATATCCAGAATCTATAGGAAACTTAAACAAATTTACAAGTAAAAAACAACCCCATTAAAAAGTGGGAAAATTACATGAATAGAGACTTTTCAAAAAAAAGACATACATGTGGCCCAAACATAAAAAAATGGTCAACACCACTAATCATTAGTGTATTACATTGTTCTCACATTGCTTTAAAGAGTTACCTGAGACTGGGTAATTTATAAATAAAGGTATTTAATTGGCTCATGGTTCTGCAGGCTGTACATAAAGCTTGGTGGTCTCTGCTTCTGGGGAGGCATCAGGGAGATTTTACTCATATAGCAATACGTAATCTTCAAGCTAGCCAAAAACATTGCCATTGTGAACGATACATAC